>JAULJZ010193240.1:0-20665 GCA_032270985.1 Heliamphora pulchella | reverse complement strand
ATTCACGAAGGTATTTTTGGAGAAATACTTTCCAGCGACTCTGAGGGATCGCTACAGAGAGGACTTCCTGTTTCTGATGCAGGGGATGATGACAGTGCTTGAGTACGAGGCTGAGTGTACTAGCCTATCCAGGTTTGCACAGGAGATCGTACCTACTGATGAGTTGCATGCGAAATGATTTGAGAGGGGTTTGAGGCCCGCTATCCGAGATAGGGTGGCAGCATTTAAGATGCAGATCTTTACAGAGCTGGTGAAGACTACTATGAAAGTGGAGGACACTCTGAACGAGACGCGTAGAGACAGGGAAAACAGGGGTCAGTCAGATGGGGGACGTACATAGTTTTAGGGACGCAGGGACAAGCCTCGACGGATATCTGGTCCGAGTTCTCATCTAATGGGGTCATATCCGCCACAGTCTTCTACATCCGTGCCACCCGTAGCTTTAACGGGAAGGTCAGATCAGAGAGCGCTTGTTTGTCATAGATGCCAGCGGCTAGGACATCGTGCGACTGAGTGCCGGAGTGTAGCGCCTGTTCAGGCACAGTCGCAGTCGTAGGCTCAGGGGAGAGGGCCAGTGGCATGTTTTGAGTGCAGCCATTCTGGGCACATCCGTAGGGACTATCCCGGAGGAGGGAGTGTGCGGAGTACAGCAGGCGCACCGGCTATTCCATCAGGCCAGGGGAGACAGATGTATTCACAGCCTAGAGCTCAGACGTCCCATTTTCTAGAGGGAGGAGCTTCAGTGCAGTCGGGCAGGCAGTCGGCAGTGTAGGGCCGTAATGGGCTAACCAGAGCTTATGTTCTTGCATATCCTAGTTCATCTAGGGCACCAGTCATACCCGATGTTACTGCTACCACCTCCGTGATCAGAGGTACTCTTCTAGTCTTCAGATCATGGGCCAGTGTTCTTATCGACACTGGAGCATCACACACGTTTATATCTTCTTCTTTCTCATCTGCATTGAGGTTGCAAATGAATTGGTTGGGTAGTACTATGTGCGTGGAGACCCCTGTGAGTGGGGATGTGATGTTGATTCTTGTCTGTAGATCCTGCATGTTGGAGGTCGCCGGTCGTTGTATAGAGTTCGACCTTGTTATCCTAGACATGACCACGTTTGATATCATCTTAGGGATGGACTGGCTAACTACCTATCGTGCCTTCATTGATTGCGATCAACGGAGGGTGACGATTTGTACCCTAGCGGGAGATTGCTTTTGTTTCGTGGGAGACCAGGATGAGGGTTTGAGGTCTATGCCAGATGTTGCGCGGAACTGGGGCAACCTGGGTTCCCTTTTTGTAGCCCTTATGTTGGATGAGGTAGTTGGGGTTCGAGGAGAGTTACCTCCGGTGGTGTGCGACTATCCTGATGTCTTTCCTATTGATCTGTTTGAGTTGCCACCGAGCCGGTAGGTAGAGTTCTCTATTGATTTAGCTCCCAGAGCTGCTCCCATATCTATACCGTCCTATTGTTTTGTACCTGCTGAGTTGCGTGAACTCAAGGTATAGTTGCAGGAGTTGCTAGACAGAGGGTTTATACATCTGAGTACTTCTTTGTGGAGAGCTCCTTCTCTTTTTGCGAAGAAGAAGGATGGATCGTTGCGTTTGTGTATCGATTACAGGAAGCTAAACCAGGTGACAGTGAAGAACAAGTATCCGATGCCGAGAATAGATGACTTGTTTGATCAGCTGAGGGATTCGAGCTACTTCTCGAAGATTGACTTGAGGTCGGGATATCACCAGTTGAGGATTAGGGACGAGGACATAGCGAAGACCGCTTTCAGGACTCGCTATGGTCACTATGAGTTTCTGGTTATGCCGTTCGGTCTGACGAACGCACCTGCTACATTCATGAGTTTGATGAACCAGATTTTCCATCCTTACTTGGACAGTTTTGTGGTAGTGTTTGTGGATGATATTCTCGTCTACTCACCTACCAGGGAGGCACACGAGGATCACTTGCGGATCGTGCTACAGACTTTGAGAGAGTATCGCCTGTATGCGAAGTTCGAGAAGTGCGAGTTCTGGATGATTGAGGTGAGATTTTTGGGAATGTGGTGTCGAAAGACGGGGTAGCTGTGGATTCGTTGAAGACTGATGCTGTGACAGGTTGGAAGCGACCGAAGAGTGTCTTTGAGATTCGTAATTTTTTGGGTCTAATCGGCTACTATCGACGGTTCGTGAAGGACTTTGCTAGACTTACTGTACCGATGACGCACCTGACACGGAAGGGAGTTATGCTTGCTTGTAGTGAGTTATGTGAGTCAGCTTTCCAGGAGCTGAAGACGAGGTTGACCAGTCTACCTGTGTTGATCATTCCAAAGCGAGGCTTGGGATATACTGTATACTGTGATGCATCACATGACGGTCTCGGATGTGTTCTGATGCAGGAAGGCAAGGTTGTAGCCTACGGTTCTTGACAGTTGAAGATGCACGAGCGAAACTATCCTACACACGACTTGGAGTTGGCAGCTGTGGTCTTCGCCCTGAAGACATGGCGTCACTATTTGTGTGGTGAGCATTTCGAGGTTTTCTTCGATCACAAGAGCTTAAAATACTTGTTTTCGTAGAAGGACCTGAACTTGCGCTAACGGCGGTGGATGGAGCTGTTGGAGGACTATGATTTTGATTTGCAGTATCATCCAGGGAAGGCCAATGTTGTGGCAGACGCGCTCAGTAGGAGATCTCATGGGTCGTTAGCTTCTGTGGCTATATGTGAGTGGAATATGCTTGCAGATGTTGGGGAGTTTGATTTGTGCCTCAGGGAGATTGAGACGGGTGCCACCTTGTTTTCTATAGTTACTCGACCAGCGTTGATAGCACGTGTACTAGAGGTCCAGCGGACGGATCAGGAGGCTCAGATGATACGAGACCGCGCTGCTAGTGGCGACGATACAGTAGGATGGATTGTGGGTTCTAATAAGAGTTTGAGGTTAGCTGGGAGGTTGTTTGTGCCAGAGTCATGCTGAGCTGATCTATTACGTGAGTGTCATCATTCTCGACTTGCCGTGCATCCTGGAGGCACGAAGATGTATCATGACCTACGTCGTCAGTTTTATTGGATAGGGATGAAGAGAGACGTGATCCAGTTTGTTTCCCGATGCCTTACCTGTCAGCAGGTAAAGGCGGAACACCAGAGGCCTACAGGATTGCTACAGTCACTGCCTATATCGGAGTGGAAGTGGGAGCATGTCACGATGGATTTTGTGTCAGGACTTCCTCGGTCACCTAAGGGACACGACGCCGTGTGGGTTGTGGTTGATAGGTTGACGATGTCTGCACACTTTCTCCCCATCCGAGTGAGGGATTTGGTTGAACGACTGAGTATCTTGTACGTCAGAGAGGTAGTCAGGTTACATGGAGTGCCAGTGTCTATTGTTTCAGACCGAGACCCGCGCTTCACATCACGCTTTTGGCAGAGTCTGTAGGAGGTCTTGGGGATGAACTTGACGTTCAGTACTGCTTTTCACCCCCAGAAGGATGAGGGTGTCTAAATGTCAGAACCAAAATTGATTTGCAGGCTGAGGCCATTCTGATATTTCACATGATATGATCTCCCAGTAGAATGAAATACAGTGCCACTCTTGGCCATAACTGATTTAACTTCAACTTTTTAAACATTAAAAAACAAATCGCATTGAATCAATAGCTATCAGTCCTTGATTTCAGAGGACATACAGATTCTGGAGGATATGCTGAGGGCTTGTGTCCTTGATTTCAGAGGTTCGTGGGAGGATCATCTACCGTTGGTAGAGTTTGCATACAACAATAGCTATCAGTTTAGTATTTGGATGGCACCATAGCTTTGTATGGTAGACCGTGTAGATCACCCGTGTGTTGGATAGATGTGGGAGAGACCACAGTCTTGGGACCAGACATGGTAAGGGAGACGACAGAGAAGGTTGCGGCGATTCGCCAGCGCCTACTGACAGTGCAGAGCCGCCAGAAGAGTTATGCAGATCAGAGGAGACGACCTTTGGATTTGCAGTGGGGGATCATGTCTTCCTAAAGGTCTTGCCACGTAGAGGTCTGATGAGGTTTGGTCATAGCGGGAAGCTGTCACCGCGCTTCATTGAACCATTTGAGATCCTTGACAGGGTTGGAGAGATTGCTCATTGTTTGGTTTTGCCACCTCAGTTAGCATCTGTGCATAACGTGTTTCACGTTTCTATGCGTCGGAGGTACGAACCAGATCCGTCACATGTGTTAGATTGGGCTGAGCTACGGATTGATGAGGATGCCACCTATAAGGAGCGTCCAGTGAGGATTCTTGATATGAAGGAGCATGTGTTACGGGGCAGAACAATTACTTATGTCAAGGTCTTATGGCATCATCACGGGGTTGAGGAAGCGACATGGGAGCTTGAGTCTGGGATGCGTGCTAGATATCCAGACCTTTTCACCTCGTGACCTTGTTGCGAATTTTGGGGGCAAAATTCCTTAAGGGGGAGAGTTGTGAGACCCTGAACCTTGTAATTTTGAGTTGTTTATATACATGATACTTTCATTTCAGTATATGATAGCATCGATGAATGATTTATGCTTTAAAGTTGTAGAAAAGCATGTGTAAATGTGTTTTATGCTTTCCCAAACCTTGGTTGGGTGGGTTGGGTTGGTTTTTGGCTTGAAACATAGCAGCAAATTCCAGTACGCCTCTGGTGTGGGGTTTGGTCGACTAGAGGGTCCAGTTCGATCGACTAAACCGTAGATCTGGAGTTCAGTCGACTGAACTCACTAGTTCGGTCGACTGAACAGTATTTTTTTTGGTTTCTATAAAAGGTCCAGTGGCGGGTTTTTTGATACAAAACCTTTCTTCAGACCTAAAAAACCCCATTTCTCCTCTTTCTCTCTAGCTTTGAGGGCCCGGGGCTTGGTTTTGAGTTGATTCTTTCGTGGATCCTTGCTATCGGGGCCAAGGGCTTCGCATCCATCCGTCCGAATTCTCGATCTGACGCCGTTCAGTTTTGAGACGTTGAGTTCTTGACTCTCCGAGGTAGGATTTTAGACCATACTACTGTATAAAGGTGTTTTGTGTAATTATACGCGTTTTCACCGGGTAAAAATTGCATCAAATGCTATTTTCATGTGTAACCGTGGTTTTTGGGTAAAAGTGGGAATTTTACGCCTTTTCTCGGTTATATACATGTTTCGGGTACGTGGTATTCGTAGTTTTCAAAAGAGGTTTGAAAACGAGGTATTTTGTGAAATAGGGTGAAAAACGTCTTTTTGGTGGTTGGAGCTAACCCGCGGGGTTGAGTATCACCTTTTAAACGTTTTGTTGGAAATGGTTTTAGATTTCTATTTTGATGGATTGGATCTCTTTTTATACATGTGTTGTATAAATTATTTTACGGGTTTTCGTAGCTGAGCTACGAGGGTTTTAAAATGTCCTCCATTGATGTACCGTGACAGTGTTTGTGTTGAGTTAGGCTTCCATTGCTCCTCGGTGTAAGTCCGAAAACGTGCGCAGAGTAGGTCCCTACGTGCCTTCGGGTTAATCCCCTTAAACGAGGTCGGTGGGTGCTTAGTGCCCTCGGGCTGTGGTCCCGTAAACTTAGTGGTTGTGTGGGTGCTTAGTGCCCTCAGGTGTGACCCCGTAAACTAAGTCGATTGCCTCCATTAATGGCATTATTATTGTAAGTCCATATAGAACTTGCCATTACTAAACCTACGGGTAGAGGGTAATGGACGAGAGTTTATAGTTGTTACCTTTGTCGATGTGGCAGAGTCGGTACATAGAACTACATTTATATCTTTCTCCTCGGCTGAGTAGCCTGAGTGGAGCTTACTGTTTATTTACAGGTTTCCCTTAACTGTGGCATGATATCTGTTAGGATGATATGCATAGTTTGAAGGATAAAAAATGTGAGGTTTTATGTGATAAAACCTTTTTGAGACTTGTGATAGTCTGACGAAAAACTTGTAGTTTTGGAAGGAAAACCTTTTTGGCTCCAGTGGTTGAGCCCGTATGTGTATAATTGTATAGCCTGCTTTACAGTTTTATTGTCTATATTCTATTGGACTTTGGCTCATGGTGTGGAATTTTGTTGTAAAACCTTTTCAGGTGAGCATGATGAGATGACCTAGTTGCACAGGTGATGGAAGACTTGCTATAGTTTTTTCTTTTTTGAGACATGTACTTACACATGTGACGCCTGTTGAGACTGGTTTTGTACGCCTTTAGGCAATATGTTTATTCATGTGTGAGAATGCATGTTTTCAGTTTATGAGAGTTGAACTGTGGAGACTATTATCCAAATGTTGTACATTTTTATTATCAACTGTGAAACCTATTTTCTAAAATGGGTGTTTTGGTGGGCTTTCGCATGACCTAAATGTTTGGGGCGTGACAAACATGCTTTTCTATAACATTAAAGCAATATACAACACATCAAGAGTATATATTACAAAATTAAAAGGAGATAGGTCTCATAGTTAAGCCTCGACTATATGTTTACTAATATGTCTTATAAGTTTTTTTGTGTTAGCATCAAAAGTGACAAGATTGTGGAGAAACGAGCTTAAAATAGGATTTAAAAAATGGAACAGAGGACAAAAAAGGGGAATCAAGGCATTTCTCTATCTTTCTTTATTTTCCATTCCTTATATTAAATTTCGCCGACTGAATTTTTTTTCCTTTTTAAACAACCTCATTCAAAGACATCCCAAGATTGAAGTACATATAAATGGTTCATTAAAAAGAGATAATTTCCATTAAAACATTCCCAGTAGGCTATTTTAAAACCCCTAGAGCTTCTAATTGTAAAATTAACATCCAATCTTATTAAAACTTACTTCCAAGTACTTAATACAGAAATTAAAATGCAGCAATTACAAAACTTAAAATAAAATTATGAATAGACTAAAACTATATTTATCCCACTATCGGTTCCTCCATGCATTTGAGCGTCACTTGATATTTTTCAACATCCATTAGCAATACTAGTGTGAATTCATTGATATCTGAATTATTAATCATTACACAGTATTAAAATGATATATTTTAAACGGTTAGTCAAAATTCAGTAGGGAGCGACCCCATAATTATTATGGTGGACATGATCATTCCTTAAAACGACCTGGCCATGACTCTACGTTTATTACCTCGCCTCACTGGTACGTTTAACGTTCCCCAGTGGCCAAGACACCGTTTAACTGATCATTCTTGCATGCATTATTTTCATTTATTTTCATTCAATTCATTATTCGTTCTTAAACAGTATATCATATCATGCATTCACATGGAGCAAAAACTAATTCAGATATCAGAAATTTACCTGGTCTAGCAGAATTTGATTTTAATTGCTTTGGAACTCCAAATCTAGTTAACATATTAAAACAATAGTTAAACGAAATTATGTTCTACTCTTGTATTTTGTTTTTCTTGTAATATGATATTTTTAGTTAATATTATTTTATACTACTTTTTAATAATGATTTTGACATTAAAACCCTAAATAATTTTTTTTTAATTATTTTCTAAGGTTAGAAATATTATAACATAGGTTTTATTTATCATAAATCTTATTAATTTGTGCTAATTCTTTCTCAAGAATATGAAACAAGTTCTAATATGAATTTTTCATAATAAAATTTTATTAAAATTTAATGTTTTTTTAAAGTTAAGGTAAACTTATAAAAAAATCTCATAATTTAATTCATTTTCTATATTTTTAGAAAAATTTACAAGAACTCATCATTCTTAACTAGTTTAATTTATTACAAAAATTATTATTTTGAGCTTAAAATAATTTTATTACTTAGGACTTTAATTATTATGTTAAAAATTTATACCAAAACACTTATTTTATCCTTAGAAAAATAAAATAATTAGTTTCCATTAACTCACAAACAAAAGATTTAGTTTTCTTTTTCATAAAATATAAATTTTACAACTAATAAGAATTATGTATTATTATTATTATTTATTTAATTATATATATATATATATATATATGTATATATATATATTTTGAGATATCACAGGATGGGCGTCCAGATGGTTTCACATAAAAAAATTTCATTCGAACAGGGCACATATTTTAAGTTGCGTGAACTTCTTAAACCCTAGGACGTGGCTACATTATAAAAGGAGGCTATGGGACATAAACATATCACCTTTCACTCTAGTCTTCAAAAAGGCACAGAGAGGCGACGACTAAGGTTTGGGAAGTGACGAGAAGACAAAAATCGAGGCCTGGGATTTCGTTCTTCATCAACTCTACATGGATCTCAGGCAGAGCATGAACGGCTAATCTTCTTAATCTTAGGGTTGGATGTAACCCTGGTTGGTACGTAGATGTAGTTTTAATTTCTTGTTTCTTTTAATACAGTTTCAATTTCGTTGTATGGTTTTGGGGTGTTGATTTTGAATCAACGAGCTTTTAAGTTTCAAATCTAATTTTTTCTTTTGTGTTTCTGTAATTGCGAATGCGAGATCATACAGCTGTTTTTACTTCTTATTTCAACTCAAATGTGAGATAAGCTATGCTATGATAGGATAGATCATGCTGAGTTTTACATGGATGATTTGTGCCTATCTAGATATGTTATGCCAAGTTTGGGTAAACAATATTTTCTTGATCATCCTTGTCAGGCTTGTAGCCGGGACATGATTAAGTTGAACTGTGTTTAAGGAACGGAATCTTAACGAATCTAAAGTACTGACTAGTGTGGATTCGAAACCCTGGATTATTCTTCTCTCATTTAAATCCCACTTTTATTTTTAGTTTATTTAATTTTAATTTTTAGTTTAAAGAACAAACAAATCTTTTGATTGGAAAACCTAATTGATTTTTATATTATAGAAAATTGTGATTTAGCTTTCCAGTCCATGTTGGAATGATATCCAGACTTAACCACTATTTTACGGATTAGTTGTTAATTTTAGGATTTAAATATTATTTTTGGTATGGTACGACAATGAACCAATTTTTGGCGCTGTCGCCAAGGATTGTTAGCACGGTTACAAATTTTTATAACTAAAATTTTTTTCAATTTTTTTTCTTTCTCTTCAGCCTTACAAATACTATTGTGAATTGCTTTCTTCCACTTTTAGGTTTTTGAAGATAGACAAGGCAAACAAGATTTCAGGCACGTTGTAGAAATAAAGACAAGCAAGTTAACCATGTTCGAGCTCTATAAGCTTAAATTCTTGTTATGTTAGGATTAAATTAAGAAAACTAGATCTAGGGAGTTTCACGCCCAATTTTAGTTTTTCTTTAATTTTTCTCTTGCATGCTTGATCATCGGTCGTGTCACACATAGTTAGTACCATTCGATTCTGAAATTTAACGCACTTTTAGGCACAACCGAGTAGCCCTACATTCTTTCCTTACAACCTTGAACCCACTAGCCCACACAACACCCACTTTAATGACAATAGACCAAGCCAAAGCATAGGATAGATAGCTTAGGGTGTATTTTACTCCATCAACGTATGTGTTACTATATTGCATTTGGGTCCCCAATGTTGGGGTAACTCTTTATGAGATTAAGTCTAATGTTATTCAAATGCTCTCATCCGATTTTGGACTTAATTATGAGGACCCTTATAAACATATTGATGAATTTCTAGAAATATGTTCAACTGTTAAAATTAATAATTTTCCAGATGACGCCTTAAAATTGAAATTGTTTTCCTTTTCCCTCAAAGATAAAGCCAAACATTGGTTGAGCTCTTTGGAAGCAAACGTAATCACCACCTGGGCACAAATGCAACATGAATTCCTCAAAAAGTATTTTTCGATAGGTAAGAACAATCAAATAAGGTAAGCAATCACAAGCTTCACCCAACTCAATGGCGAGACTTTTCACGAGACTTGGGAACGTCTTAAGGTCCTCATCCGACAATGTCCCCACCACGCGGTACCCAAGTGGCAACTAGTCCAATACTTCTATAATGGGTTGACACCTTACCACCATCAAGTAGTACAAGCCTCTTGTGGTGGTACCATCATGTTGAAAAGCATGGACTCTATGCAAAACTTATGTGAAAACTCATAGTAGCATGCCTCTGTAGCTCACACCGACAAATCAATTGCCTCACCCTCGTAGAAGTCATGAGGCATGTACGACAATTCCCAGCCTCTAGATCTGTCAAACCAAGTAGAGGACTGACCCAGAAATTGGACTAGCGCTTGTCTAGCGGTCACAGTTCATCACCAACTATCCCATCCCCCACCTGTTAGAATGTATGTGCCCCGTGTGCCAGCCCAACTCACTTTGTCACAGAACGTTCGGCCGTTGCCCAATACACCAAGTTTGTGCTGGAACAGGTTCATGCTATACAAGGTTTCTTTCAATCGAGTAATGATCCCTTTTCAAACACATGTAACCCAGGATGGAGAAACCACCCTAATTTTTCATTGCGACAGCAACCCATTCTGGGTAACCTGTCAACTCAGCAACCTAGGCCAGCATATCCCAATGCTTTCAACCCTCAGACCTACTGACCATATTCCACAACAAACCCCTCTGGTCCCTCCTTAGAACTCAGCTTTTGAAGAGCGAGTATTACAAGCCTGCAAGGACTAGAGGTAAACACTCAGCTTCTTCATTCTCATTCTCAGTCCATTGCCAAACTAAAAACCCAAATTGGGTAGCTAGCCACTACCCTAAATCGTTGAGAAGACAACAAGCTACCCAGTTAACCAGTGAGTAATCCCAATGGTCAATTTTCCATAAAGACCCACCAGCCAGTAGTGTATACTACGAGCAGGCTTAAGTCGTAGTAACCATCCAAAATGGTCAGAAAGTTGAGACCCGTGCTAAAAAGATTATGGCACCTATAGCCCCTAGAGACTTAGATTCCTGTGATGGCTCCAATAATAACCCACCTGTCTTATCTTTTGCACCTACTACCCTTTCCTCTAAGTCTCTTATGACTAAATCAGTAGCTCCTCAAGGACTTAGAGCACCATTCCTAGTGTGCCTTAATAGGCCGCCACCTTTCAGTAAAAAAGGAGCATCCATGGAGGACATGCTTGATCTTTTTAGGCAAGTAAAAATCAATTTACCCCTCCTAGATGGGAAAAAGCATGTCCCCTCTTATGCTAAATTTCTAAAAGACCTTTGCACTCAAAAGCATAAGACAAGGACCCATGTTTCCAAGAATGTCCTACTCACCAAGAACGTTAGTGCTATTATCCGTCACGATACCATACTCAAACTCAAAGACTCGGGGACCTCTACCATCTCATGCAATCATTCAATTGATTGTGCCCTTCTCGACCAAGAAGCTAGTGTCAACCTTCGCTCGCACTTGGTGTACTAATAGTTCGAATTGGGTGAGTTAAAATCCACATCAGTCACTCTCTATTTAGCTGATCAATTGGTTAAAGTACCTCGTAGAGTTATCGAGGATATGATTGCTAAAGCAGATAAATTCCTCTTCCCGATTGACTTCATTGTTCTAGATACCAAGCTAGTCCCAAATCTTAGGTGACAGACCCCAGTGATCCTTGGCTAGCCCTTTTTGGCTATAGCCAACACTTGCATAAATTGTCGGACTATGGTGATGGATGTTTCATTTAGAAAGATGAAATTGCCCCTAAATGTATTCACTGCCTCCTAGCTGCCTTCACATGAATTCCACTACTTTGCAGTCAATGTTATCGATGAGGCTGTTAGGGTTGTATACAAAAAACTATGATTTTGATTTTAGTATTTAATTTTTTTATTAATAAAATTACTTTTTTTTATTATATGAGAATCTTAATATGTAATGTATGCATTTCTTTATTTATTTAATATCGTGTAAGGATTTCTTTTATTCTACATAGTATTTAATTTGGTGTGTAGAATTTGGTTTACACAAAGAATACCAAATTAAACATTTTTGTAGAATAAAAATTTTTGGTTCACAATTTTAGATGGAAGTGGACAAACCATTGGTACGACTGTAGTACAATATTTTAATAAATCTGTATTGATTACAGGAAATGATAATTATTTTGATAATTGTTCCGACTCATTGTGCTAGTACACTTTGTGTGTATTGAACAATACCAAGTCAGAGTAATTAATTTTATACTGATTTTATAAATTTATTCACACCACATAGTTATTATAGTGCCTATATTCTTAATTCTGAAATAATTATTATTTATATGTATTTAATATTCGTTGTTTTAATTTATTAAAGCGTGCGATCTTTTATTGTTCTATAATCTCGGTGAGTTGGATAGCGATATTAATTATATGGTAGATATTAATTATTAACGGAATTCACGTCCTGAAAAATCAAAATTGATGATACCTTTTTAAGGAAGTTTATAAGTTTTGACTGAACTAAACCTTAGAGGTGGATTTTATAATCCGACAGCCAAATAAGTTAAGTTGTTGGAGGCAAACTGCCAAGTTCATTATTTTCGTAAACGAATTTTCGATAAAAAATAACTAGACAAGCAATCGCCGAAACGGGCTCTAGATAAATTTTTTTTGATATCGAACGATCAAAATAAAACCTGTATCATCACAATTAATTTAGAAAAATACCTTTTTGGTCGATTCTCCAACTACAAACTTTTGATTTTGAGTTGAAGTTCCGATCAAACCTTCTACTATATTTCCTTATGCGATTCACAAACGTAGTATGGGTTACGATTTTTCAAGAATTCGTACCGGCAGAACCTGGTCAGCTTTAGTCTTGAAGACAAATTATGAATTTGGTTCAGCCTACTCGCATATTTATAGGGCTACAGTAGGGAACTGCGGAGTAATTATGATAAAGACTTCTAGTGTAACTCAGATACATATCCAGCAGTTTTCGCAATTAAGTAAACCTCTCAACGGTATCTATAATTATGAAAATTTTATAGCGATTTCTGTAATTTTTATAAAATACTAAATTACAGTTCACACTACTAAAGAACTGTAATTGCACTCTAAGCCATAATCTCAAGACCATCTTGCATTGAACTTTTGTTATTAAATGTTTAACTTATCTTCCCACGTTAAGATTCTTGACACCCGCCAATTAAATTTAATTACTGACAATTTAATTTAATTGGTATCTTTAAATTCTTTAAGCCATTCTGCTTAGCTTATTTGACCGTCGGATAATCAAATTCACCTGTAGGGTTGGTATCGTCAATCCTGATCTTTTGAGATGTAGATTCCGTTAATAATTAATATTCACCATATAAATAATACCATTATTCAATTCACCGAAAATATAGACCAATATAAGATCGTACCATCTAATGAATCAAAACAATGAATATTAAATATACGCAAATAAATAATTATTTGTATAGTGAATATTAATATAGTCAGTATAAAAATCTTGGAGTGTGAAATAATTTATATAGTCAGTATAAAATTAATTATCCCAATGTTTTCCGTTCAATACATACAAAGTGTACTAACATAGAGAGTTGAAACGATAGACGACGCTATTATTTGTTCCCCGTAACTAAGATTGGCCTACTAAAATTCTGTGTTACAGTCGTACCAATGGTATATCCATTTCTATCTAAACTATGAACAAAATACTTATATTCTGTAAAAACCTAAAATTTGGTCTTCTGTGTGCAAGCCGTACTCTACACACCAAATTAAATGCTATACAGAATAAAGGACATCCATGTATAACATTAAAGAAATGATATTACATACATTGCTCATAAGATTATCATAAAATAAAAAATTAATTTTATTGAAATAAAATTAAATATTAAAAACATAGTTTTCAGTATACAATCCTAATAATCTCCCACTTATACTCAAAACTATGCTGCCATACATCTGACTCCCATGCCCTCTACATGACTATCAAAAGTCTTAACCGGTGAGCACTTTATAAAATGATGTGCAAAGTTGTTTCTTGATGCAATCTTGGTCACAACAACACCACCCCTCTATACAATTTCTCGTATCAGGTAATACTTACGCCTAATATGCTTTCTTTTCTTGTGGACTTTTGGTTCCTTCGAGTTTGCAATGGCTTCGCTATTATCATAATAAAGTGTAATAGCCGATTGAACTGAAGGGACTACATCTAGATCAAACAGGAAGTTTTTGAGCCAAACAGCCTTCTTGGTTTTTGAGCCAAACAGCCTTCTTGGTTGCCTCTATGGTGGAATTAGCAATGCAGGACTGCTTGATACTCCTCCAACTAATAGCTCCACCTCCTAAGGCAAACACATATCCTGAGGTAGATTTTTGAAATCTTTGCCTGACTAAGAATCTAAGTCTTTGTATGCTAAGGGTACTAGATTATCTACCTGGTAAGCTAGCATATAATCCTTAATTCTTTTCAGATACTTGATTATATTCTTTACTGCAGTCCACTGCTCCTGCCCTAGGTTAGACCGATATCTGCTAACCATACTAATGGCAAAGTAAATGTTGGGTTTAGTGCAAAGCATAGCATACAATAAGCTTCCTACTGTCAAAACATAAAGAATCGCATTCATCTTCTTTATCTCATTAGGTGTTTTAGGATACTAATCTTTCGATAGAGTGATTCTATGGCTGAAAGAGAGAAACCCTTTCTTAGAATCCTGCATGCTAAAACGAGTAAGAATATCGATATACTTTACTTGTGATAAGCCAAATATCATTTGTTTCCGATCTCACACAAGCTTGATCCGTAGGATGTGATTGGCTTCTTCCAAATCCTTCATATCGAACTGTCCAAATAATCATACTTTTACCGTAGATAATGCCCCCACATCATTTTCGATGAACAAGATATCATCTACGTACATAAAATACTAAAAAGATCACCATACTTCCATCACACTTCTTGTACACACATAATTCATTTGGACTCTGATCAAAACTATAAGAATTTATGGCTTGATCAAACCGAGTATTCCAAGACATTGATGCCTCCTTAAATATATAAATAGATCTCTTAAGCTTATACAACATGTGCTCCTGGCCTTTTGCTATTAAACTGTCAGATTGTACCATATAGATACACTCGTCAAGACTTCTGTTAAGAAAAGTTTTCTTGATATCCATTTGCCAGATTTTGTAATCGAAATGAGCAGCAATAGATAAGAGAATCCAAATAGACTTAAGCATGGCTACCAACGAAAAGGTTTTCTCATAATCGATTCCTTCTTTCTGAGTGAACTCTTTTACAACAAGCCTAACTTTGAAGGTTTCAACCTTCCCGTCTACTCCTCTCTCCCTCATGTAAATTTACTTGCATCCAATGGATTTTATCCCTTCGGGTGATTCTACAAGTCTTCATACCTGATTAGAATACATAGATTCTATCTTTGAATTCATAGCCTTTTACCAAAGATCTGCATCTTTGTCCTGAAGTGCTTCATTATAGTTACAAGGTTCGGTATCCAGTTTTACTGGGATCCTATCAAAAGACTCTCCTAAGAACATATACCGATCAAGTTGATGAACAATTCTCCCACTATGACGAGGCAGTACCTGTGTCTGTGTAGTAGCAGTAACACGCTGTGCAAAATCTAAACCCTGTGCATCAGCACCTTGTTCATATTTGCACCTATCCCGATAATCCCCCCACTATGGCGGGGCAATGGTATATCAGTGACTTATGATTTCTCTTCTGCTCTATTGGTATTTTCTCTCATTTCTTTAAGAATAATTTTACTATTGGGTCTGTGGTCCATAATTTAATCCTTTTCCAAAAATAGGGCATTGGTGCTAATAATGAATTTCGGATTCTTAGGATAATAAAATAGACTACCTTTCGTTTTCTTGGGATACCCCACAAAGAAACAAACTTCTGTCATTGGTTTCAATTTACTCGTGTTCCTTTTCAGCACATGTGCTAGATATCTCCAAATCCGAATGTGTTTCAGACTAGACTTACACCCGATCCACAATTTTATGGGAGTAGAAGGTATTGAATTAGAAGGTACCAAGTTCAGAATATAAGCCGTTGTGTCTAATACGAGTCCCCAAAATGAATCGAGTAATCTTGAATAACTCATCATAGACCTTACCATCCCCATAAGAGTCATATTCTTTTTTTCTGCTACACTATTTTGCTGCGACGTGCCCGGTGTAGTCAACTGGGATATAATCCCTTCTGATGATAAGTAGTCCCTAAACTCCCCAAAGTGGTACTTTCTACCACGGTCAGATCGTAATGATTTTATACTTTTATGTAACGCCCCGTCCTTCGGGCACGTCGGGACATACATAAATATAAATAAAGAGAAATTTTAGCCATTCATTTATATTTACATATGTTAGTTATTACATCATATAGGAGTTCTAAACCTTTCAAAAGTACATAAGTATTACAGCTCCACTAAGAAATTTCAATAAATACACTAAACACGAGAAATCTGAATATAAAAACGAAAGCAGAAGCTTCAACTCCTCAGAATGCATCAGCTGGATTCGTGTGCCCTTGGGACTCACCCTGTTCTTCAAACTCTTCTTCTCTCTTTGAGATGACTTCCTCCAAGAATTCCTTCCTACCTGTGGCACGAATGCCATAAGCCAAGACCCAGAAGCAAAACACTCCAACCTTCTAACTAATTTTACGGCATAAAATAGACCGCAACACATGCCATATAACACCAGTACAGTTTATAGTCAAGGAGACAGACAAATTTATGATAGGAAAGCAGATAAGCCAAATAACATGCGTATATGACATGCAGATACCCAACCCAAAATACACCCAGATAAGAACAAAAATTCCACATCGGGAATCACCAGAGTAGACTTTGTTGGACAAATTGATCACCAAAGCCATCACGCACCTCGTTGCGAATAGTAACCACATCGCCTGGCTTCATGCCACAACTGTTTTACTCAATGGCAACGACGTGGGGGCCAGCCACCCAATTATTCAGCCACCCTTATCCGGGGTGATGCCTTCGCTGGTGTCAACCCAAAGTCTACGAGAATTCAAGAGATGTTCCAATTATACAAAGTACCAATATGAGGGGTTTAGGTCTGCCAAAATTGGGCTCTCTCTAAATTACCACCGCAGTGGGATTATGTTATCCGAATTAGGGCCTCCGAATTACCCAAGGGCCAAGTTATCGACATCAGAATGCTAGTGACGAACCCATGGTGCCCAACAATTTCCATAAACCATTTCTGTAACACCGGGGACGCACCCAGGGTGTACAAGCCAAAATCATTTTCGAAAATAGCAACCAGGAACGCCCTAAACTTAGAACCAAGAAGGATAATCTCAACATAGCCCATCCCAACAACGGTTTGCATAGATGGACTTCAATATGCCAGGATGCAAGTGACAACGTCAATAATGTATGATATGGATCTCAAATATAACCATCTACAGCATGGTATCAATTAGCATGACAAGATTCATGGTATAACGCGCAAAACATAAAGTACAAGTATGTGAGGCAAAAGTTACAATTCACAAGATATGATTCAACATGATCGCATGGGTTCTAAATCATCATACATTCAATTAAAAATATTAATCAACTAATTTAAACCAATAATCATATAGAAACTCGGGTCTCATAGAGAAGGGTGCTCGAATCATACTTAGCAACTTTTTAAGGCTAAAATTAAGTATTAAATTAAAAGAGCCGATAAAGTTTTGGGGTATCTAAACTTGGAATTAAGTTATGATTTTTATACACCATTTAAATAAAAATATTTCCTACAAGTCTCATGTTTATCACTAAGGCCAAATCCTAAGGCAAAGGGGTGAACATTTTATCCTAAGCAAAAATGGTTCAGCACTTCAAGATTTTACCCAAAATTATGCTTCTATTGCTCTCGGTTTTGGGGTATCAAATGAAGTCTAAATGAGCCCATGTTTTATTATGTTCTAGTTTAACAAGTCCCCTACAAGTTTCATATTTAGACTTAAGGGTAGTTGTTTGAAACAAGTTAGACTTTTTGGCCATTTTAAAAAGTAGGTTCTGTCAGCCACCAAAACTCAGCTGAGCCGGTTTTGAACAGAGGGTTAAAAATGGTTTTGGGGTATCATCCCGAGGTTTTAAGGTCTGATTTTTGGGTAAAAAGTACTTAAATATGTTAGCTACAAAGTTCATGTAGATCACTTTTGGAATAGGTCACTAAAAATAGGGGTTTTGAGCTATATAAAAATATGTGACAGAATGCTCCTTAGAAGCTGAAATTCAACAGAGACTTTAAAAGAGATTTTGACTTATCAAACCTCAATATGTTTTTCTCATTTTTGGTGGGTAGATATATATACATGTTATCTACAACTTTCATGGTTCGACCAAAGTTCGGATCTCATTCTAAACTAGGGTTTCCAAGTCGGTGGTGTTGACTAGTCAAACAATGACACACTTTGGTAAAATTGCAATATCTTGAGTGCTGGATATGGAAATGAGTTGAAACCAACTTTGGATGAAAGATAACACAAAAATATAACTCTGGACATAAAAATCATGCTTAAATCAATTTTTTACATTGAGTTATGGTGTTTCAAATCTCAGGGAAGAAACATCAAAGTTCTCAAAAATCAAGCCTCTTAGGGTTTAAGTCTTCTACTCATGCCATGTCAAGTTTTTATTCCATTTCTTTGCATGCTTGTGTTTCAAACTTAAATATCAAGACTCCAGCACACTTAGAGATCATCAAACTCAAAGATAACAACATACAACAACATCTCATATCATTCATAATCTAAACAGCCCCTAACTTTCCAACTACAACGCCTTTTCGGTTTGATTTCGATTCTTGATTTTTAGAGTGTTTAGAGGGATGGGTTGGCGGATATTTTGAGGGATATTAGATACAAGATTTATAGGTTTTACTTACATGCTTGAAAGATCAAAGGATGGTGGAGGATTGATTTGGACTTAGCTTTCGATAACTCATCGGTTTCTTCCTTCTTCCTCCTTCTTCTACCTCAAACTTATAAAATACTTCAAGAACAATTGAAGGTCTGGTCCCTCACTCTCTTGCACGAAATTCTGAAGGGGAGAAGAGGTGTTTGGGCTTAGTTTAAATCGGCAAAGGCTACGGGACAAGGGGAGACAAAAAGTACACAAGAAGCTTCCTTTTTCTTCATTTCAATTAATATGATTTGAGTTTTGATTTAAGTTCATTTAATTCTTGGAGGCTAGAATTCAGATTTTGGAAAGATAAAAGTAGCTAGGTGGCTGTTTTGGGGACAAAAATCTGATCCCCATCAATTAAGGGGGTTGCCTTGGTTTTCGTTCCCCTATTGTGCAATAAAATGCTAATTTGATGTATCTTTTTGGTGTCTTTTGTAGTGAGACTTATTATTTTAATATATTTATGAGAAATATAGTATTTTCATGTATTATCAAAGTTTTCATAGCAATTGATTAAATAGATGTAGTCTTTTAAGTCAAATTAAGCTGTTTTAGCAATATATGATTTTTTGACTTATTTTGTTGTATATGAACCTTAATAATAATCTGTTTGCTTTTGTTGACTTATAATACTATATTATTACGTATATTACTTGTTCAACAAGTTTGGGATCATCATAATGCTTAATTTAATATATTTCTCATCATTTAAAGTAAAAAAGAAGCAAAAAAGTCACTTTTTGGCACATCCCCCAAGGTGGTCGGCCACTAAGGGGCATTTTTGGTATTTTTGATGTTATTTTATCTTTTACTATATAATTGTACTTAAATTCTTAATTTAGGGTATCCATATGTCAAAATTTGAGTTTTTAAAGATTTTTACTGTATTAAGGGCAAAATGGTCATTTTACCTTATTTATGAGGATTTTGATTTTTAATTTATTATTTCATGGTATTTACTTCATTTAGAATGTTAGGAGATTGTTCGGGTGTTAGGGTTTTATTGCCTGTGTTTTGGACATTTTTAGGGTTTCCGGGCCGTACCTTGGGTTTTTTATTCGAGTTAGGGTTCTGAACTTCTTCCGTGTTCTATGGTCTCGTGGACTATCCGTCACTAACACTTCGGGTTTGGGTTGGGTCTTTACATGGGTTGTTATCAACTGGGTTGTTACCATTAGGGTCTGTACCGGGTCGTTACATACTACCCCCTTAAACAAATTTTGTCCCCGAAATTTCGCCCCGTACTTCACCGCATGGAAGGTTAAGGATGATTTATTAACATTGTGCCTTCATGTTTCCCAAAATTGTATCTTTGATTACTTGAGTTGTTCTTTATTGAGGGTATGGATCAGGTCGAGCCCATATATTGAATATTTAGCGTAAATGTTATCTTGTCCTACTGAACACTTTAAACTAATTACTATCAAATCTTCAAGTATCGTAACACATAACCAGCTAGCCCCTAAAAGTTCGTATCTCTGTTACGTTAGTTAGCCTCTTCCCATTAACTATTGCTTCTACTTCTGTTGAGTCCACTTGAATTTCTTCTCTAAATATAACATGACCTAAAACATCACTCGGTCCAACTAAAATTCACACTTACCAAGGTTTACATACAACTTGCGCTTTCTCAAAATCTACAAAGAATCTTCAATTGTTTCCTGTGTTCCTCTTCATGCCAAGAATATAACCGAATATCGTTTATCAACACAATTACAAATTGGTCTAGAAATCTTCTGAACACTCGATCCATCAAGTCCATAAATACAACAGGCACAATCGTTAACCCGAAAGGCATCACCACGAATTCATAATTCTCGTAACGAGTCCTAAAGACAGTCTTGGGTATATCTAACTCTCGTACTTTCAATTTGTGGTACCATGACCCCAGTCTATCACTGAGAATACGTTGACT
>JAULJZ010193230.1:0-20669 GCA_032270985.1 Heliamphora pulchella | reverse complement strand
TTGGTTTAACATCAAACCAAATTATTTTATCTCCATAAATGATTCAAATTTGGAAGACACCGTTAGGATTAGGATCAAATCAAAAGGAATTGACATGAAATCATATTCTAATGATTTAGCAATTCGGTGGAAAACAATTCATGAATTGACTAGACAACCAGAAACCTATATGAAACGCATAGATAAATAAATGGTTGAAATATTTGAACCAAGACTATTTGATTCTATAATCCAACTAAGATTAATGAATTAAACAGTTTTTGAAATTCCAAAACAATGGTTAATTTCAAATTCAATAGACGAAGGACCGTTTGGAATTACTCCAGAAATTCTAGAAATGCAAGTTTTAGGGAAAAACTTGTATTTTAATAATAAAGTCAAACAATCAAAAAATGTTTGGCAAAAAGATTTTCCTAATCAATCCGAATGGGAAAAGTGTTTTCGAAGATTTTTTCGTGAAAATTTCATTGCAACAAAAAATGTTTAAATCCCTATAATACTAAGACGGACTTATAGGAATGAAAAAAATAAAGAAGTCACACAATCAGCACAAATTTATCATTTTCAAACAAAAAATGATGAAATTATTTTTTCTTCGAGTTAAGGAGAGAAAATATATTCTTATGTTATGGGAACATTTAATCTTGCTAGTTACAAACCATATAGCTTAACTGTTCTTATAGATACAGGAGCTACAATAAGTTCTTGTAAATGGAATGTCATTCCTAAAGAAAAATAGAAACTAATGAAGTATTCCATTTTAGTTACAGAAATTGATGGAAATTACACATCGATTCAATTTAAAGCAAAGAATATCCCTATTTGGCTAGGTGATAGCAAATTCATCATCCCAAAAATACTTTGCTTTCCCTATATGCATGGAGATTTCCTTTTAGGAAACAATTTTATTTATCAATATTTTCCTATGCATATATACGAAAAAATGAATTGCTTTAAGCATAAAAAATGTTTTAATACATATTCCTTTATTAAAACAATACAATATATTTGTGATAAAAACTTTTCACCAGTATTTAGAGGAGAAATGACTCCTATCATCAAATTAATCGATAAGTCCCATTGAATATATAAAATTCTAGAAGAGAATTTTAGTGAAGACCCATTAAAACTATGGTCACGAAATCCTCAATATTGTAGTTTAAAATTAAGAGATTCTAATATTATTATTAGAGTAAAACCAATGGCTTATATCAGACAATATATAGATGAATTCGATGTTCAAATTCAAGAACTTCTTGATGACAAAATAATTGAAGAAACAAATAGTCCTCATTCAAGTCCAACTTTTATGGTAAGAAACCGTGCCGAGATAAAAAAGGGGAAAAGCTCATATGGTAGTCAACTACAAACGGCTTGATAAGCATTTAGAATTTGATAGATATTTTATTTCACGAAATGATGTCCTAATCTCACTAACTAAAGGCTCAAAATACTTTTGTAAATTTGATTGTAAGAGTGGATTTTGGCAAATCTAACTCACAACCGAGTCAAAACCATTGACTGCTTTCAATAGACCTTGAGGGCAGTACCATTAGAATGTTATGCCTTTTGGTCTCTCTCAATATTGCCCCTGAAGTGTATCAATGAAGGATGGACACAAATTTTAAAGATCTTAAAGATTTTTGCGTTGTCTATATTGACGATATATTGATTTTTTCCAAATCCCGGGAGGAACATAAAACACTCTTTAAAACTAATATGTGAAAAATTCCAAAAACATGTAATAATTTTATCTCCCAAGAAGATTGAGAAGATTGAGATAGAAAAAGAATCTATTGAATTTTTGGGAATTATTTTAGATCAAATAAGGTTTCAAACTTCAAACATATTCTCTCAAAAGTAAGAGAGTTTCCCAATATTCTTGAAAATAAAACTCAATTACAAAGTTTATTGGGAATCCTTAATTATGGAAGAAATTTTATTAGGGATCTTTCAAAATCGAAATCCCGTGGTTTGTTAAACTGAGGAAAGATGCAATTTTTGAATGGACAGATAAAGATGAAACCTTACTTAAACAAATTAAAGTTAATATTCAAAATTTGTCTGATGTTTATTTATCTTAAACAGGAGATAAGTTAATCCTAGAAACTGATGCATTTAACACATACAGGGGATGCGTTCTCAAAGCAATCTCTTCAGCCTTTCGGACAGAAAAAGAGATTCCTAAAGAGATAAATGGAATAAGAGCTAGAAAGACTCATATTTCAAAAACTCTTCAGAAAGAAGAATTAATTTGTGGATATAATTCTAGAACAATTAAATCAAATCAGCAGAAATATATTATTTTTGAAAAACAATTATTAGCCATTAAATTAGCAATAGAAAGATTCTGAATCTTCTTAACACCAGAAGATTTTATTGTTTGTATTGATAATAAAGCTGTAAAAGATTTTTTAGTCAACAAAAAAACTATTGATCAAGGGCGACGTCTTAGTTGATACAATAAAATTGCTAAATATAATTTTGAAGTCGAACATCTTAAAGGTACTGACAGTTTTCTTGCTGATTTTCTTAGTAGGAATCACTTAAAAAATTAGTAAACTAAGCAAGTTACTAATTTATTGTAGGAAACATCTCTAGAAAAGAGAATGGACAAAGGTAAACAACTTTAGCAGGGTAGATGTGTGACAATTGCTAAAAAGAAAAAAAGTCTAAAGAAGAAAAGTTTGTGGTATTTGCTCGATTTCAACTAGGAATCTACATGTCATGACTAGAATACCACCAAAAGATTAATTGATATTCTGGAGCATGCTACAGATCTTATGATAGATTAACTAAAGCTAAAAAATCTTTTTACAACACTTTACCACTTAGAACACATGAAATTCCTTCATCTAAACCAGATGAATTAGAAATAAAAGATTTTTATAATCCTAGAATCCCTAGGAATATTTATAATGAGTTAAATGGTGTCTGGAAAAATCATATTGCAGAAAACAAAGTAAAATTCCGATAACATATGGGAGATTAGCAACTCATCTAGCTGAGCAAATAGCCAAGTTAGATAAACGCCAATGACTTTGTTTTAATATCATGAAACAAATTGATTGGAATAAAGAATTTCGTTATGAAAAAATAAACAATTTTCTTTAATTAGCGGATATCATAGCCAATGATTTCCCCGACTCAATGTTTGAAATAATTAAAAGGATTTGTCTTTATGAAAAAGCCAGATCTATTTTACCCTCTGATGTTTTTCTTAAAATACATAATCTAGTTGAAGATCACAGTGAAAGGATTAAGCAAATTCTTTTGCATTCTCATTTTAAAATTAATACCAGAGATAATATTTGTAAACTCACCCTTCTCGTAAATCATGAAGAATGGTTTGAGAAAGACATTACTTGGGGATTCACTAATCAAGTTATTTTACAGATTCTCAAACCAATGAGTTGGATTGCTTTTCCAGCTATGATTAAAACAATGCTCTCATACGTAGTAAAAAACTACAGATGGGGCAAGTACTTTACATTTTGGATTTCTAGTGTAGTGGTATGGCGAGAAATAGAATATTTTTATTAGCCATATCAAATCTGGTATCTTGAGTCATCTGAAGATTGGAAATTCTCAGAAAGAGATCCTTGTGAAGTCTCCGACAGATACAATACACAATTAATTGGAAAAATGGCAACAACTCAGTATTGGATAGACAATCTTATGTTGATGTCACAATCAGCAAGAAGTATCAATGGACCAGTTCCCTTGCCATTTATGGTAACAGACGGTAGAAGACTATTCGTTACAAATATCCCGATTACATATAAGAGATCACCCGAGCAAATTCAAGAACCCAAATTGAAAAAATGTAATGAGCTAGATCTTCAGTTGGATTTATCCATGACAGCGGATGACATTGAAAGTTTTTGTAATTAGGAATTTAGCCAAAATCCTGATTCGCCTCCCTCAGAAGATGGAGTTGAATACCTCAATTCTATAAACCGCATAGAATTATGAGTCATCACCGGTGCTAGCAAACAACCTAGCAAAAGGAGAGTCAAGAGAATCAAGAAGCTTTAAAAAAGAGATTCTTGATATATCATAAAGCATCTTTGACAAGACATAAAGAAGATGCCTGACAATCAGAAATACTTTTTCAACAGAAGCGTACTAGAGAAGCCGAATATTTATACAGTGACCTGACATCATCATATTCGGACTTCAAATTTTGTATTTCAAATTTGAGCCCAGGAAATTGTATAAATGGAGGGATAGTCTGTTGTTTTAGGCATTGTAAATTCTCTTAGAGTTCTCTTGTAAACTTTTCCCTTCTTTCCGCACTTTATTTTTGTAATAAAGGAGCGCAAAGAAAATGATTAAAATTCTTGAAGAGCAAGAATTAGAAGTCTTCTTTGGATATCTCTGATGAAGAAAATATTCTTTATGAAATTGGAAGTGAAGCTGAAACTTATGATGAAGAAATTGAAGAGCTATTCTTCATGATGCAAGACGAGGGACATAGCCAAAAAGAAACGGTAGAACAAAATCCTTTAAGAGATTTAGAAGAAGAGATAACTTTTACCGAAAAAGAATTAGAAGCATTTGAAAAAACCAAGTACAAAAAAGATAAAATTTTTAAAGTCTCAAAGTTTTCATTTTTCTCAACTAGAGTTTTGAAACAATACAGTGGAAACACCACTGCAAAATTATCTGGAGATGAAAATTTAGACATCACTCTTTTTGACAAAGAAAAAGTAGATTGATGGAAAAAGAAATATCCGGAAGTACGATATATTCATATAGGATTAATTCAAGTCAGGATTAATGCTTTATTCCGTCCAGGGACTATTCTAGATGTAGTTTTTGACAAAAGATTCAATGACCTAATGAAAGCTATAATTGGAGGAATTCAGTCCAACTTAGTTAATGAAGTAATTTGGTTTAACATCAAACCAAATTATTTTATCTCCATAAATGATCCAAATTTGGAATACACTGTTAAGATTAGGATCAAAACAAAAGGAATTGACATGAAGTCAAATTCTAATGATTTAGCAATTTAGTGGAAGACAATTCATAAATTGACTAGACAACCAGAAACCTCTATGAAAATGGTTGAAATATTTAAGCCCAAACCATTTGAATGTATAACCCAACCAAGATTAGTGAATTGGACAGATCTTGAAATTCCAAGACAATGGTTAATTTCAGATTTAATAGACGAAGAACTATTTAGAATTACTATAAAAAATTCTAGAAATGCAAGTTTTAGGGAAAGATTTGTATTTTAATAATAAAGTCAAACAACCAAAAAAATGTTTGGCAAAAATATTTTCCTATTCAATCCGAATGAGAAATTTTTCTCGAAGATCTTTTCGTGGAAATTTCATTGTAACAAAAAATGTTCCAATCTCTATAATGCCAAGAACGACTTATAGGAATTAAAAAAATAAAGAAGTCATGCAATCAACGCAAATTTATCATTTTCAAACAAAAATGATGAAATTATTTTTCCTCCGAGTCAAGGAAAGAAAAGACACGCTTATGTTATGGGAACATTTAATTTTGCTTGTTACAAAGTCTATATATGATGACATCAGATCACTGTGTAAATATTCGGTTTGTCTAGCAGGCTTCTGTCGAAAAAGTATTTATGATTGACATGCATTTTCTTAAAGTCTTGTCAAAGCTGCTTTATGATATATCAAGAATCTCTTTTTTAAAACTTCCTGATTCTCTTGGCTCGCCTTTTGCTAGGTTGTTTGCTATTGTCGGTGATAGCTCAGAATTCTATGCAATTTATAGAATTGAGGTATTCAACTCCATCTTTTGAGGGAGGCGAATCAGGATTTTGGCTAAATTCCTGATTACGAAAACTTTCAATGTCATCCGTTGTCATGAATAAATCCAACGGAAAATTTAGCTCGTTACGTTTTTTCAATTTGAGCAGCAATGATTCAGCTTCTTGGATTTGCTCGGGTGATCTCTTATATGTAATCGAGATATTTGTAACGAACAGTCTTCTACCGTCTGTTATCATAAATGGGAAGGGAACTGATCCATTGATACTTCCTGCTGATTGTGAGATCAATAGAAAACTATCTATCCTATTTTGAGTTGTTGCCATTTTTCCAATTAATTGTGTATTGTCTCTGTTGGAGACTTCATAAGGATCTCTTTTTGAGAATTCCCAATCTTCAGATGGCTTAAGATACTAGATTTGATATGGCTGATAAAAATATTCTGTTTTCTTGCCATACCACTGTACTAGAAATCTAAAATGTAAAGTACTTACCCCATCTGTAGTTTTACTACGTATGAGAGCATTGTTTTAATCATAGCTAAAAAAGAAATCTAACTATTAGTTTGAGACTATGGAACATAACTTGATTAGTTAATCCACAAGTAATATGTTCCTCAAACCATTCTTCATGATTTATGAGAAGGGTGAGTTTATGAATATTATCTCTTGTATTAATTTTAAAATGAGAACGCAAAAGAATTTGCTTAATCCTTTCAAATGTGATCTTCAACTCGATTATGTATTTTGAGAAAAACATTAGAGGGTAAAATAGATCTGGCTTTTTCATAAAGATAAATCCTTTTAATTATTTCAAATATTGAATCGGGAAAATCATTGGCTATAATATCTGCTAATTGAAGAAAATTGCTTATTTTATCATAACGAAATTCTTCATTCCAATCAATTTGTTTCATGATATTAAAACAAAGTTGTTGGAGTTTATCTAACTTGGTTGTTTGATCAGGTGTGAAATTATGTAAAGAGACCTGATTAATCCTAGAGGGGGGTAAATAGATTAATCCTTGAACAATTAAAAAATTAAAAGATTATTTAGCTTTAGTAAATAAATAACCAACATCCATGAGAGAAAGACACAAGATATAACGTGGAAATCCTTGGGTAAAACCCGGGATGAAAACCACGACACCAACACACAAAGCACTTTTCACTATGAATCAAAAAGGTACAAGCTAGAAAAATAAAGAAAATTACACCTGTTACCCAAACAACGATCTAACTTCTTTGCTTGGGACGGCTCCCCGAGCTCCTTCTTAATTCCATAGATCCAAGTCGCTTCAACTTCCCGATCTACGTAACCCGACGGCTAAGATGTGATCCAAGCAAGTTTTTTGTGATGATGAATGACTAAGAGTGTAGAAAGAATAATGTGTATGTGAAAAACACAATCTAGGTCATGAGTATACTTCAAGGGGATGAAATGCACTTAGATTGCTACAAAAGGGTTGACAAAAGATTAACAAGATGCTTTAAAGTCAAAGGGGTCAAATAAGTCAATCAAAACTCTCCATATTTTTTTTGGTGACCCTAAAACAAGTAAAGCAAAAACTTATATACTACTAGGGTTCAGGACAAAAAGGTGGCAAAAAACTGGCTTTGGGCGCTCGAGCGCCTAGCGAGTGCGTGCTAGCGCATGAGCGCTTGAGCGCATCGCAGGCGCCTAGCGAGTGCCATAAAGGTGTTTGACCTAGGTTTGACCTAGGAGTGCTTGAGTGCTGCTCAAGCATCGGATGAAGAGCTCGAGCGCATGGCGAGCGCTCCAAAGCGCTGAAGCGCTCTAAGGGCGCTTCGCAAGCTCACCCTATTAGAGTTGCTAAAGGAAACACCACATTGGCTCAGCGCTCGAGCGCCTATCGAGTACACCATGAGTGCCAAGCCAACGCTTGAGCACCTAGAGGGCGCCGGGCGAGCGGAGTCCACTGGGGAAAGCAAAGGGGCAACTTAGAGAGGTCCAGTGCTCGAGCGCTTAACGAGCGTTGATAGGGTGCTCAAGCGAGCGGAGCCCACTGGAGAGAACAAAGGGGTAAACCACTAAAGTCAGCGCTTGAGCGCCTAGCGAGCGCTCAACAAGTGCCAAGACAGCGCTCGAGCGCGTAATGAGCGCTTAGTGAGCACCGAGAAGGAAAACACAACAAGATGCACAAGACGGGGTAATGAAACTAGATGATGCAATGCAACGCGTCCCAGCCCAAACTAAACTACAACCAACAACCGTAATAAAAAGGACAGTACAGACACTTTGTGGTTTTATCTAGACACCCGGAAATCGCCAATTACAATTACAATCTCCCCCTTTGGCATTTTCGGGACAAAACCCCAACTCAAACAAAGAGATACAGGGAAATTGAGAAAACACAAAAAAAAGAACATCCTAATCTATCTTTGATGCTGACAGGCAAAACAAGATGAACGAGATGCTTTCAAACCTGATACACAAGACATTAGACACCAATGAGAGATAGTGCAAGTAAAAAGAAGAAAATGCATTCATTCATTAACTTGATAACATTTAACGCATACATGCATTTCAATTTGCATAAACAAAGTACTTGTGCTCATTCATAGATAAAACAAAGTTGGGTACAATATATGTGTATACATCCAAGAGATAAGAATCCCAAAGCCCCAAAACACATCATAAGATTAGAACCCAACACCCCAAAACTCAAAAGAAATACATAATCAAAAGAAGTACAAGTACAAGCTAAGAACAACAACTAAGCTAAAAACTACTACAACGTCTCCTCCTTTTTGGCCTGGAAGACCAAAGGGGCTAAGAACCACCGTCGTCGTCGCCGTCATCACGTGCCGGGCTCGGATAGTCATCCTCGATACGTCAGGTGATTCGTTGGACCTGAATCTGAAGTGATGCGACGTGAGAGCTAAGATCGGTCATCCGTTGCTAAAGAAGGTCCTGACCCAAGGCGAACTGAGTACGGAGAAGCTCCTGCCCGGAATAGAGGTCACGAACACTGCGTTGAGGGAGTCAAAACGGGCATCGAATGCGGTGAAACGGGTGTCGAAGCACTGCAGATGGTCAAGAATGGTGACGTAGGCGTCACCACCAGCAGAGGGTCCCGAGGAAGTGAAGGGACCAGCAGAGGCAGAGAAGGGAGGAAGAGGGACGGGAGGAGGAGAACAAGGATCGGAAACCGCCGGAGTCGGAGGTAAAAAGATGTCGGGAAAGACAAGCTCGATAGGAGGATACTCGGGATCCGGGGGAAGATGAGAGGGAATAACCGCGGGATCCGCAGAGTTGTGGGCATTGCTTAAGTTCTCGGACTGAGCAAAAAAATCTCCTTTTGGAAGAACCGAAGGCTCAGAAGGATAGAGGGGAATGGAGAAAGCATTGAAAAGGCGAGTCAACAGGGTGCAGAAAAGGAGACCCGCAGTCCCCTGGGGCTGATGAGCATAATTGGCAATCTGAATCCAGATACGCCGAGGAAGGTCCTAAGAAAAACCACGCCCAATGGCGTAGAGAAGCTCAACCCGAACAGGCGGGATATCAAAGGTATGGCCTGTAGGGTCGATGATAGAGGCGATAATCTTGTTAAGGGCTCGATAGAGAGGAGTAAGATGGCCCTGTTTGAGGGTAGGCTTATAGCAGTGAGCTCCCAAGAGACCTCCCGACAGATAGGAGCCATAGCCTCATCAAAAGGGTATTGGGGGTCCTGAACAAAAAGAGCTCCCAAAAGGGTCGCCACAGCCTCGGCAGTGAGGATGAATGGCTGACCCCGAAGCCAAGAGGTGAGAGTGAAGTTCTCAAAGGAAATGTCTGAGGTGTTCGCGTAGAACTCCCGAATCATCTCGGGATACGCAACCCCGTAGCCTTAGCACGCCCCGTTCCAGCCAAGCACGGTGAATTGGGCAGCGAGACCGTTATCCACGAAACTGTGGATGTGCACTGTACGATCTACCAGTACACCTCGGTTGGCTAGAGCAGCGTACGGCTTCTTGGCCCGGGATAAAATAAATGGGTTGTACTCGAGACGGCTTGGGCGTTTCCATCCTCGAGACTTAGTCCCGGATGGGTCCTCGGCCATGAAGAACACAACTCCGCAAACCACAAGAAAGAAAAAACAAAAAAGAAAAGCGTAGGAGAGAGAAGAGAGAGAAAAGAGAGAAATGAGGGTAAAGGAGGAATACCCATTGGAGAAGCTAAGAAGATGCCGAAAGGTGGATGGAGAGTCACCGAAAAGACGCCGGAGAGAGTCTAGAGAGAGAAAGGGAGAGGGAAAAGTGGGAGCAGGAGAGGGGCCCACAACTTTTTAAAGCACCTGGGCAACGGCGCTCGAGCGCACCACGAGCGCACCACAAGCGCACATTGGCGCAAAAGCGCTTGAGCGCTCAATGAGCTCCCATGAGCGCTCGAGCGCTCTACGAGCGCCTAGCGAGCGCATGCCACTGTCCAGGTTACTTCCCCTCAGACATCACCCCATACCCAGAAACAAGCAAGTAGGCATACAATCAGGCACAAGTTCACACAACAAGATATATATATATATATGTGTGTGTGTGTGTGTGTGTGAAGGCATACAAGATGAACTATGAATACTGCAAGATGAGCCTGCAAAAACATAGGATCCACGAACCAAAGCAAACATAGACTAAATATATTCGCATGAAATACAGTACGGAATCAATTTTAGGCGAACTGAGCATGGATTAACATGCGTAAAAATTAATTACAAAACTAATGCATTAAAAGTGTAAATGGTGAACCCTGTGGCATAGGAGCATAAGACTTGAAGAGAGGTAAGAAAAGACACAATTCAAGAACCAGAATATCACAGCCAACTAGATAGCATTGAAGTCAAACCGCCTAGCATTTGGACCTTGAGTTATACGCACGAACCTCAGCCAAGGAAAGAGAGAGAAGGCCAGGCACAAAGCCAATATGATGTTGCTATCATTTATTTTTAATTTTTTTGTAGAGAAAGGGGGGAGGTAAAGAGAGAATCCTTTCATAAGACGGTATCACCCAGAATAGATAAGCACAATCTCATAGCCCGTCAAAGACATAAGGATTGAGATAAAGACATGAGAGAAAGCAACTGAAGGTAAACCATCAATATCGGTTATCCAAGAACTGAAGGGAGAATACCAAGGAAATCAGATCAAATCAATCTTACAGACTCAACAGAACACCATGCTCCAAGAGAGTGTGTACGAATGCATGGTATACAACAATACTTAAACGCCTTGAAACATATATGATTGTCTAGTCCGAAAGATAAAGTACCATCCCTCATGAGAATGCATCAAGCTAAGAGCCAGGACATAGGTTAACATAAAATCATAAGATAATTAATGCAGTATTAACAGATCCACATGTGTTCTAACACAGGCAAGCAGAACGAACAGGTACACAAGCATGCAAGTAAACAAAGAAAAGAGAAAAAGTTTTTTTTTTTTTTTGTGAAAATAAAGAGAAACAAAAGAAGGAACAACAAGAAAAAAAAGAAGCACCCAACCCATTAATCAAGAGAGATTAAACCAAGAGACATCCTAAGGGATTCAAACCTAGAGAAGTCCAAGGGTTTGGTGAAGATGTCAGCTTTTTGATCAAGAATGGAAATGAACTCCAGAGAGACGACACCGTCCTCAACAAGATTGCGAATAAAATGATAACGAATGTCTATGTGTTTGGTACGCGTGTGTTGGACATGATTTTTGGAGATGTTGATAGCACTAGTGTTGTCAGAAAACACAGTCATGGTGCCTTGAGTGAAGCCATAATCTTGAAGCATCTATCTCATCTATAACAACTGAGTGCAGCTGCTACCTGCTGCAATATACTCTGCCTCGAAAGTAGACAAAGAGACGGTTTTGCTTTTTGTTGTGCCACGCAATCAAGCAGTTACCCAAGTAGAAGCACCAACCAGAAGTGCTTTTGCGGTCGTATACATTTCATGCCCAATCAGCATCAGAAAAGGCAGCAAGATCTGTGTTGGTATCATGAGGATACCACATACCAAGACTCAGAGTCCCTTTGATATACCGAATGATCCACGTGACGGCGGCGAGATGGGACTCTTTAAGACAAGCCTGAAAGCGAGTACAAACTCCTACACTAAACGACAGGTAGTGAGATACAGGAGACTACCTATCATACTGCGATACAAGAGAGGGTCAACATCCTTTCCATTCGAGTCTTTACCGAGTTTGATGCTAGTGCTCATAGGAGTGCGGGTTTCTTTGGCAAATTCTAAGCCAAACTTCTTGACCAAGTCATGAGAATATACAGATTGGGATATAAAAATCCCATTTTTCATTTGTTTCACATGGAACTCCAAGAAGTGACTTAGTTCCCCAACAAAACTCATCTGAAACTCATGACTCATTTCAGTACCGAAATAGTGAGAGAGATGATCAGATGTGGAACCAAAGACAATGTTATTGACATAGATTTGAGCAATGAGCAAATCATCCTCAACCTTCTTGAAGAAGAGAGTACGATCAGCTCCCCCTTGAACGAAGCCGAAATTCAAGAGATGGTCAGTGAACCTTTCATACCAAGCTCGGGGAGCTTGCTTAAGCCCGTATAATGCCTTTACGAGCCTATACACATGTCGAGGATTATAAGGATCTTCAAACCCTCTTAGTTGCTCCATATAGACTTCCTCTTTGATGTCACCGTTGAGGAAGGTACTCTTAACGTCCATTTGGTAGAGTTTGAAATGAAGGTAACAAGCATGGTAAAGAGAAGTCGAATGGACTCCAAGTGAGCTACTGGAGAAAAAGTCTAATCGAAGTCAATCCCTTCTATTTGTGAATACGCTTGGGCAACTAGCCTAACCTTGTTTCTAACCACAACCCAATTTTCAACACGTTTATTTTTGAAAATTCACTTTGTTCTGATAACATTATTGTGACTAGGCCGAGGGACAAAGTATCACATTTCATTCCTGTCAAATTGTTGAAGCTCTTCTTGCATAGCAATGATCCAATTCTCATCGCCAAGAGCTTCTTTGATCCTCTTAGGTTCAACTAGGGAAGTGTAGCAGACATAGGTGATTTTATTTTCAATGTGAGCTTTTCTCCTAATTAACATGCCATCCTTAGGGTTTCCAATGACAAGATCTTTGGGATGATTCAACTTGACCCTAGCCGAGAGTTCTTTGGTGGGTGTGGGTAATCCCTCAGCTTGAGGGGTTGGTTCACTGACATTGGACTCTTCACTACCCACAAGGTCTGTCTCAGGTTCTCCACACCAAGAATCAGTGTTAGACTCATCATGAGAGTTTGAACTCTCCCTCTCAAACACATTCCAGATTTCTTTATTAGGAAAGGAGTTCAATTCATTCACTGTAGTGTCATCCACTACAACATTTGCAAACTCCATAAGAGTCGAAGTTCTCAGATTGTACACACGATAGGCTCTACTATTTGTGGACTATCCCAGAAAGATTTTCTCGTCACTCCTAGAATCAAATTTTCCCAATGACTCACTATCTCTAAGGATGTGACATTTGCTACCAAACACTCTGAAATATTTGACATTGGGCTTTTTCCCATTCCAGATTTCGTAAGGAGTATGAGAAGTTCCATGCCTCAGATAAACTTTATTAATGGTATAGCAAGCAGTATTAATTGCCTCGGCCCAAAAATTCCTAAGAACTCTCTTTGCAAGAAGTATAACTCTGGCTATTTCCTGCAGGGTTCTACTTTTTCTTTCCATGACCCTATTTTGTTGAGGAGTCTGTGGAGCACATAATTCGTGTTTGATTCCTCTCTCATCACGGAATTTTTCCACATCAGAGTTTTCAAACTCCCTACCATGGTCACTTCTAACACGGGTTATGGGATAACTCTTTTCATTCTGAACCTTTTGACATATGGTTTTGAAATATCCAAAGGTGTCGGACTTTTCCCTCAAGAACCCAACCCAGGTGAAACGCGAGTAGTCATCAACAATGACAAGAATGTATTTTTTACCTCCAAGGCTTTCGGTTCTAGAGGTATCCATCAAGTCCATGTGTAAGAGCTGAAGGGGTCTGGTGGTGGCAACAAGATGCGTCTTTTTGTGTGTGCATTTAATTTGTTTTTCTTTTAGGCAGTCACCACAAATAAGACCTTTTCCACTGGCCAATTTGTTCTGTCTCTTCTTCTTCACTGTCATCATCCCAAGTTACGGTGAAACTCTTTTTCTCTTTCTTTTTCTGGGTATTGGCACACTTGGCTTGAATATGACCATATCCATAACATTCATGACATTGGATTCCTTAAGATCTTTTGAAATTTTGAGGAGTTCCACATTTATCACTTCCGCTAGAAGTAACTTTCTTGTTAAAGAAGGGAAACTTGGATGAAGATTGGTTAGAATTGTTTCCCTTTTTGAACCTCACAAATTTTCTGAATTTTTTAGCAAGCATGACTCTCTTCAATGGAGGAGGTATTTTTGCTAGACAGATGATTGATCTCATAGGTTTGAAGCTTGCCTACGAGTTCTTTAACTTTCAAAGAGTCAATATCATGACAGATGATTCTTAGATCCCTCTCTTGTAGGGATCTAAGAATTTTGCAGACGACTTTGGAGGGTGACAGAGGTTCTTCTAGACCAAAGGAGTTCACAATTTCACTTAGCTTACAATAGAATTGGTCGAAGGTTTTGTTTTCAATCATTCTTAGTTCTTTAAACCTATTGGTCAACTTTTGGAGCTTGGAGGTCTTGACAGTTTGCATTCCCTCGTGAGTGACTTGTAGGATATCTCACGCTTCCTTAGCGGTTTCACATTGAGAGATACGACTAAATTCACCAGGACTTAGAGCATTGTGAATAACACCTAGGCTTTGTAATTATAGTCAGAACACTCATTATCTACCTGAGTCCACTCAGTATCGGTTTTCAACCTAACAATGTTAGTAGTGGGATCCTAAATGGCGGGAGATTCGTACTCGTGGAGGACAGATCTCCAAATTCTAATTCCCATAGAATTTAGAAAGGCCTTTATCCTAGCTTTCCAGTAAGGGTAGTTATTGCCATCAAAGTAGGGAGGCCTAGTGGTGGAGGTACCCTCACAACCCAACTCTGAGTTCATGGATACAAAAGGATCTATCCCCGGCGGTGAAGCCAACAAAGTGATAACTTAGCTCTGTACCAATTGAAATTATGTAAAGAGACCCGATTAACTCTAGAGGGGGGTGAATAGGTTAATCATTGGACAATTAAAAAATTAAAAGATTATTTAGCTTTAGTAAATAAATAACCAACATCCATGAGAGAAAAACACAAGATATAACGTGGAAATCCTTAAGTAAAACCCGAGATGAAAACCACGACACCAACACACAAAGCACTTTTCACTATGAATAAAAAAGGTACAAGCTAGAAGAATAAAGGAATTACACCCGTTACCCAAATGATGACCTAACTTCTTTGTTTGAGACGGCTCCCTGAGCTCCTTGATTTCACAGATCCAAGTCATTTCAACTTCTCGATCTACGTAACCCGACAGCTAAGATATGATCTGAGCAAGTTTTAAGTGATGATGAATGACCAAGAGTGTAGAAAGAATAATGTGTATGTGAAAAACACAATCTAGGTTATGAGTACACTTTAAGGGGATGAAATGCACCTAGATTGCTACAATAGAGTTGACAAAAGATTGACAAAATGCTTTAAAGTCAAAGGGGTCAAATCAGTCAATCAAAACTCTCCATATTCTTTTTGGTAACCCTAAAACGAGAAAAAGCAAAAACTTATATACTACTAGTGTTCAGGATAAAAAGGTGGCAAAAAATTGGCTCTAGGCGCTCGAGTGCGTAGCGAGTGCATGTTAGCACATGAGCGCTCTAGCGCGCCACAGGCGCCTAGCGAGCGCAATAAAGGTGTTTGATCTAGGTTTGACCTAGGTGCGCTCGAGCGCTTCTCAAGCGCAAGATGAAGAGCTTGAGCACATGACGAGCGCTCCAAAGCGCTCAAGTGCTCTAAGGGCGCTTCGCGAGCTCATCCTACTGGAGTTGCTAAAGGAAACACCAACATTGGCTCAACGCTCAAGCGCCTATCGAGCGCACCACGAGTGCTAAGCTAGCACTTGAGCACCTAGAGGGCGCCTGGCGAGTGGATTCCATTGGGGAAAGCAAAGGGGCAACCTAGAGAAGTCCAGCACTCGAGCGCCTTAAGGGCGCTCAGCGAGCGGAGCCCACTAGAGAGAACAAAGGGGCAAACTACTAAAGCTAGCGCTTGAGCGCCTGGCGAGTGCTCAACGAGCGCCTGGCGAGTGCTCAACGAGCGCTAAGACAGCGCTTGAGCGCCTAACGAGCGCCGAGAAGGAAAACACAACAAGATGCACAAGACGGGGTAATGCAACTAGATGATGCAAATGCAACGCGTCCCAACCTAAACTAAACCACAACCAACAACCGTAATAAAAAAGACAGTACAGACACTTTGTGGTTTTGTCTAGACACCCGGAAATTGCTAATTACAATTACAAGGTAGATGAGTTGCTAATCTTCTCATATGCTGTTGGAATTTTACTTTGTTATCTGCAATATGATTTTTTTCAGACACCATTTAGCTCATTATAAATATTCCTAAGGATTCCAGGATTATAAAAATATTTTATTTCTGATTCATCTGGTTTAGATGAAGGAATTTCATGTGTTCTGAGTGGTGGAGTGCTGTAAAAAGGTTTTTAACTTTGGTTAAGCTATCATAACATCTATAGCATGCTCCAGAATATCGATTAATTTGTTGGTGGCATTCTGCGATGACATGTAGATTTCTGGTTGAAATCAAGCAAATATCACATAAACTTTTTCTTCTTTAGGCTTTTCTTCTTTTTAGCAATTGGCACCCATTCAACGTGCTGAGATTGTTTACCTTTATCCATTCTCTTTTCTAGAGATGTTTCCTGCAATAAATTAGTAACATGCTTAGTTAACTAATTTTTGAAGTGATTCCTGCCGAGAAAATCTGCAAGAAAACTGTTAGTACCTTTAAGATATTCTACTTCAAAATTATATTCAGCAATTTTATTGTACCAACTAAGACGTCGCCCTTGATCCATAGTTTTTTTGTTGACTAAAAAATCTTTTATAGTTTTATTATCAGTTCGAACAATAAAATCTTCTGGTGCTTAGAAGATTTGGAATCTTTCTATTGCTAATTTAATGGCTAATAATTCTTTTTCAAAAATAATATATTTTTGTTGATTTGGCTTAAATGTTCCAGAATTATATCCACAAATAATTTCTTTTTGAAGAGTTTTTGAAATAGGAGTCTTTCTGGCTTTTTTTCCATTTATTTCTTTAGGATTCTCTTTTTCTTTCGATAAAGCTGAAGGGCTTGCTTTGAGAACGCATCCCCAACATGTGTTAGATACATCAATTTCTAGGATTAACTTATCCCCTGTTTGAGGTAAATAAACATTAGGCAAATTTTGAATATTAAATTTAATTTGTTTAAGTAAGGTTTCATCTTTATTTGCCCATTCAAAAATTGCATCTTTCCTTAGTTTCACTAACCAAGGGATTTCGATTTTTGAAAGATCTTTAATAAAATTTCTTCCATAATTTAGGATTCCGAATAGGCTTTGTAAATGAGTTTTATTTTCAAGAATATTGGGAAACTCTCTTATTTTTTAGAGAATATGTTTATGAAGTTTGAGATCTTTTTGATCTAAAATAATTCTCAAATTTTCAATAGATTCTTTTTCTATCTCAATCTTCTTGGGAGATAAAATTATTACATGTTTTTAGAATTTTTCACATATTAGTTTTAAATGGTGTTTTATGTTCCTTCCAGGATTTAGAGAAAATCAATATATCGTCAACATAGACAACACAAAAATCTTTAAGATCTTTAAAATTTGTGTCCATCCTTCATTGATACACTTGAGGGGCAATATTGAGAGAGACCAAAAGGCATAACATTCTAATGGTAATGCCCTCGAGGTGTATTGAAAGCAGTCAATGGTTTTGACTCGGTTGTGAGTTGGATTTGCCAATCCACTCTTACAATCAAATTTACAAAAGTATCTTTGGCCTTTAGTTAGTGAGATTAGGACATCTTTTCGTGGAATAAAATATCCATCAATTTCTAAATGCTCATTAAGCCGTTTGTAGTTGACTACCATACGTGAAAAGTTTTTATCACAAATATAGTTGTGTTATTCTAATAAAGGAATGTGCATTAAAACATTTTTTTTATGCTTAAAGCAATTCCTTTTTTGTATATATACATAGGAAGATATTGATAAATAAAATTGTTTTCTAAAAAGAAATCTCCATGCATATAGGAAAAGCAAAGTATTTTTGGGATGATGAATTTACTATCACCTAGCCAAATGGGGATATTCTTTGCTTTAAATTGAATCGATGTGTGATTTCCATCAATTCCTGTAACTAAAATGGGATGTTTTATTAGATTCCATTTTTCTTTAGGAATGACATTCCATTTACAAGAACTTATTGTAGCTCCTCTATCTATAAGAACACATTGATGTTTGAAGCGGGGATGTGGCCTTCTGCACAGTGTTTCCTAATATTTTTTGCTTTGGTCACAGATAAAAATGCTTCGGTTGTAGATTATGCTTTGGGCAATTATGGCCACAATTTCTAAGATATTGGGCTGAGAAGGGATGTGCAGCTGGGAGTTGGATTAATTATTGAGGTTTTTAGACATTATGTGTGAGCATGGAGGTAAGAGAGGAGGAGGTGACTCAGTCAATACAAAGGGGATTGTAGTGGAAGATTTTTCGTTTAGTCTTTTTATAGGTGTATGCTGTGTAGCACCAAAACGTCCTTTCCGTGAAGGACTATTTGGAAGGTAAGAGCTAATTTGAAGATTCTATCTTAGGTTGGTCTGTTGTGCATGAAAGGATTTTTACTATTGACAACTTAATGTGGATGGGGCTAGTATTGACTAACTGTTGCTGTTTTTGCAAGAAGGATGGAAAGTTTATCTCATCCTTTTATTACTTGGGTCTTGCTAGGGAATTGTGGGGTTCTATTTTTATGCTCTTTGGTGTGTCTGGGTTTTTGTAGAGGTCTTGGTGTTTTGGTGGGTTAGAAGGGGGTAGAGCATCGAGGAGCAGTTGGAGGGCGTGTCTTTTGATTCCTTTGTGTTTAATATAAGTGATTTGGTTGGAGCAAAATTGATCTTTTGAAGGGACGGAGGTGCTGCCGTATCGATTAAAAGGTGTTCTCCTTATGATTAAAAGGTGTTCTCCTACTGTTTGTGAACGATATGTTTGATTTTATAAACTTGTTATCTGTGTATTGAGTCCTTTTTGTGGAGGTTTTTGCTGCATTCTTCCTTTTTGTGGGAGTTTTTTTTGTGGTCCTTTTCTCTTTTTGTAAGAGAGGTTCTTCCTGTTTTATACCAGTGACATTTCCTTAATGCCCTGTAATATAATCTTACTTATAAAAATAGGATTTGAACTTTTAATAGAAAATTAGACTTTTGACTCCTCCTAAGACCCATAAAAGAATATGATTATGTAATTTGACCCATAGGAGGATGATCCGGTGCAACCATTGATCTCCACCAGTAGAAAATCTTGATATTACAGAAAACCTTGACTCCTAAAGATGACTAAATATATATAGAATTGAACACAACTAATAAATGCGAATGAAAATGACACATGGCTTACATCATTACCCAAGAATGTTGTTTTGTAAGATCAGCAGTGAGCCTCACATAATCCAGCACGAGCAAAATTAAAGCTTGACCATTAGAAGCAAGGGCCTAGCCACATACAAATGAGTAGGTTCAATTGACCCCACTTAATTTTTTAAAAAACTTATTCATTATGTAAAAAATTTAGACATTTAACATATTGACATGAGTAAAATATTGAAAATAATATAAGAAGGGGTCAACATTTGAAAAAATAAAAAATTTGAAAATTTGTAGCAGTTGCAATATTTTTATGTTATTTAAAATAAAAGTTAAACTAATGGTATTAATAGTCCCAGACTTTACTTTTACATGCCATTCACAAGTTTGAATATTTTTGTTAAAATTTTTAAAAATATATAATATTGTAGTGTATTTTGTCAAAGTTAATTTTGACCCGTCATATAAAACTAAAAATTGACATGATTATAATTTATTGAATGACACCACTCAATAAAATTTCTAGCTATGCGATTGATTAGAAGCATGCTTACCTTGTCTTTTATTCACCTTTAAAGGCCACTGCAATGCTCCATCAAGAAGTGAAGTTTACCTGAACGCCTCTTCTATTTTGTGGATCTAGTTACCTGGTTTCCATCAAAATAAAAGCGAAAAAAAAATTCCTACTTTCAAAGCTTATCATCAAGTTGGTTAATGATTTGAACGTAGTTTGGGTTGATGACATAAATACTGGTATCAGCTTCCATATTGAGGTTAAGTATGGAGATATCAGCTGGTTCAGAAGACAAAAATTATTGTGAAAGATAATGTAAATTAGTAGCAGGACAACTTACATATTTCAAATGAACCTTGCTGAATCATCAATTTGGGTAGTACAAATGAGTAAGAGATTGTACAGAAAATGTGGAATTGATACCAAGCATGCTTTGTATATTGTGAGAAAAGGCAGTGACTCATATACATTTAATATTGTTGACAATGTGAGGCAATATTTCCCGATATATCAATAAATTGAAAAAAACAATAACTTGGAGTGGATATCCATTGTGGGAATTGGGATATGCTGGATTGAACTTCCCCGTTTGGCTGAAACGATTTGAGATGAAGTGGTGTCTGCAGTATACAAGTTTTTGCTTGTTTACATTTTTACGTGGATGTTTAATAATCATTTGTACATTACATTTTCAGATCAGCCAATATTGGGGTGTTTATATGCTTAAAATGTTGTGGCGTGCACAGAAGCCTTGGCACCCATATCTCTAAGGTAACTAACTACTCTATGGTTCCTCTTCCTCCCCT
>JAULJZ010193209.1:0-20674 GCA_032270985.1 Heliamphora pulchella | reverse complement strand
GCTTATAAAATATAAGTTAAAAGCTTGATATATAAGTGATATTATGTTGTATTTATTTTTTTTATAAATTTAATTTTGTTGAAACATGACTATAAACATATTTAGTCTATTTAAATTTTTATAATTAATTTTAAAATTTATCTTAAAATTTATTAGAACTCCATATCTTAAGCTCGCTTTGGGTCGCCACATGTTCGGGACCTGTCTTGTAAAAACGGCCCAATTGGACACAACCAATCCGTATTTAACGGATCTAAAATAATAAAAATAGAAATAAAATTGCTCTAATAAAAATCGAATCAAATGGTACGATTTCAACAGATCCAGATCAATTTATCATATCTTCTGTTTTTTTTAGCACTCTAAACTGATGAGACTTGGTGGCAAGTGTTGATAAACAAGGAATAAAGGAGGAGAGACTAGAGAGGGAGGGCAAGAGAGATGAAGTATGGTGGGTGGCCAAAGATTGATAAATTAATATTTGGGCTCCTTTCCAACTCCTTTTTGGGAATTAGATTTCTAAAAAAAATATCTATTTTGATAATTAAGTTAAATAAAAATTAATTGCTATTAGAATTACATTTAATTTAAAAAATAAATAGCTTACTTTTAAAATTATATAACTATCGATGCATAATTAATTTAGTTTTTTTGTACAAACAAATTCTCTCAACAAAACTTACAACATGAATGATTAAGATCACTAAAATTATTTGAGAACTTAACTTAAGAATTAATTTTCATAAATTAAAGGGTAAAGGAGAGGGAACATAAAACTTTTTGAGAGAATCTTTGGTTCCCAACCCAAACACCACCAATTACCAAAATTGTAAGAGGCCGGGCATGAAAGGGAGCTTCATGGTCCCCCAATTTCCAAAACTAAAAGTGGGATCTCATGTAAGACTATTCACGGTTCGATTTAATTTGAATTTGAGCTACATTAAAAATAAAATTGCTTTAAACAAATTCAAAGTTTAACATCTAAAACTGAATCGTATATATTATGAAACCAAATCATATCGAACAAATAAATAACAGTTCGGTTCTGATTTGGAACTACGGTTCTATGAGTAATTATTTCTTACCAACTTTAAGTTAAAAAATTATACATTTATTATTTTTTCTATTATTTTTAAAATTTTTGTTTATATTATTTTAATTTACATTTTTATTTACCACTTGTTTTATATTATTACAAGGAGAGATTTTCGTATGTATAAATTATGAATAATATTTTTGTTATTTTTTATCTAATACTAATAGTTTGTGAATTATATAATATTATGATATTATGAGAAAAAATAAAAATAAAATAATAAAATAGAAGAAATAAAAAAAAAGATGTAAAATAAAATAAATAGAAATTTTAATTATATATGGTACATAGTATTATACGAATACAATACATAAAATTTTTGAAAATTTTGAAGCTTAATCCGTGAACCAAGAACTGTTCCTAATTATTTGAAACTATAACCAAATCGTTTAGAAAAAATCTAAACGAAATCAAATGATTTGAGTCGTTCCGAATTGGTTTAACAATTCCATCGTTTTATTGAACAAACCCCAAATCTCATAGGCCCTAAAAGGGTTAGGATTCTCTATTTTTAAATATTCATGTTTATTTATCTCATCTTAAATTATTATACATATCTCAAAATTCTTGTGTATTTTAAATAATTCAATGACTTATAATGTATGCCTTAGAATGAAAAGACATGAATATTTTGAATTAGAGAATCTCATTCCCTCTAAAATCATTTTCTTCGTGCGTGTTTTGCCCATCCTTAATGTTACCAATAATTACTTTACTATTATTGTATTTTTAGATCATTTTATTAAGCTTTAAAATCCTATCTTTTAGATGGGATTATTTACTTTTTGATGTGCACTCTACTACAATGATCAAAGGATTCCTAATTGATTCTCAATCATTTAATAATAAAACACGCCTAAACCAAGGGCCAATCCCTAATTTTTATATACTATTTTAGGTAAGCATTTACTTTCATTCCCAAGCAGGCATGGATGTTTGGCATTACTTTTCGGGACAGAGTTTAACTTTCTGCTATTAATTTTAATAATAAGTTATAAACTGTTTAAATATTCATAATTTTTGCTATAAGCTACAATTATTTTTTGTTTTATTTATGCTATAATATAATATAATTACCATAATTCATAACATTCTCAATCGACTTTCGGACCAAATTAAATTCAATCTAAAAAGCCTTTTTTTTTTTCACTACTCTAGGTAAAGAAAGTTCAACCTGCACAATAATGACAAGGCTACCTAGAGAGGAAGATTAGGGACTGATGGCTTGAAAAGGGCATTTACAACTCATTAAACAGCCCTAAAATTAAGTGTGTGTGGTTTCAAACTAATGCAACCTAGTGTTTCACCCACCAGGTTGTAGCTTTGGGACCATGTATTATGTGGGTACATAAATGGCAATAAAAGTGTTTTTATTTTTGTAAACAATAAATTTTCAGTTTGAAAATTATGATAGAGAAATTGTAGAAATAAATTGAATTTTATAAACTTAATCTGAAGATGGATTACAATCTCTGACGAGTTTGTAAATCAAAAAATAAATTTTTTAATTTTTCTTTTCAAATGTTGACTCGAGAACTTGATAACGTATTTCTTCAATAAGAAAGATTTTCAAGCTTTGATGCTTTTATTTGTAGAGATCTCTCAATTGCTTGATATCTCCAAGTGTTAGATATTAAACCTGTTCTCCAACTTTGAGGAAGGGCACTCTCATTTATATGAGTGTGCGGGGAAGACTGAAGAGCCATAAAGAGACTTAAATTCTTAATAATTATATATCTATATCTTATTTATTTTTTAAAAAATAACTATTTAGTCATATAATTTTTTTATTTATTTAAAGAAACAATTATTTAGAAAAAATATTTATTTTTTTTCTCATATAAGTCCCATGTACCAAGTGATTTAATTTAATTAGTCGAACGCTAGACATAGCAAAGATTTAAATTGGGACCCTTCTAGCATATGAAAATATTTGATTTGTCAATAATTGTGTTAGATTTTAGAATGCTGCGACAAATGACCATTTATGAAAGGCTAACATTTACATGCCTATAAATGGCCCCTCGAACTTGCTTACATTTATATAAGCGAGTTTTGATTTTTCTTTTTGTTTTTTATTTCTTTTTTTTTTGGAAAATAAAGAAAGGAGCCAACTTCCAAACTTTAGGAAGCTGGGTTTCCCATATTTTAGAATTTAAGTGGAAATATACTACTTTTCTTTATAAATTCACACCTTCATGAATTACTCAAACCGATTTTCTTTCTGCCAAAAGCAAAAGAAAATGAGAAAATCTTTAACTAGATGTGGAGATTTAAGTACACAGCTCAGATCCAAGCAAAACCCCACTCATGGTAAGAAATTTAAAGATTGTCAAGAAATCTTGATCTTGACAATTAAGGTGCTTTAATCAATTTTATAGGTGCTCCTAACATTCTCCACTTTTATATGTAGCACGTGCTTCCTTATTTAATCAAGTAATTGAATGCCTTTAGGAATTGTCGATGCATTAGCCACCGTTAGCCGTTCTATGCTTCCACTTATTTGTTGTCTTGCCGCTTGGACTTTTGAACTTCGGCATCTCCTTATTTTTTTTTGCAGTGCAAATCTATTTCCAATCCATTATCCATGCACTGCTTTCCTTCAAACAAATATCGAGGAGGAAACACACACACACACACACACACACACACATATATATATATATATATATTGAGCCTGTTACACCTTTTGTTTTTTAAATATATATATATTGAGCCTGTTACACCTTTTGTTTTTTAAATCTTGTTTAATATTATAAAGAGGAGAAAACATAGCATTAGCCAAGAATGAAATTAACGAACAAAATATTTGGTTATGTTGAGATTATTATTTGTAATTCAAATATTTGTTTTCTATGTAAACTTATCTTATCTTTATCATTCTATTATCACTATAAATACAATGGCTATCTCCCTCGTTGAGAGTATGTGAAAACATTTCAATTCATTTGGTGTACAGTAGATTCAACATGGTATCAGAGGCAAATATGACGTCTACTATCAGTTCATCTTCTTCTTTCTCTTCAACAATCATGACTTCCCAAACTCCTCCTCCTTCATTTTCTTAACTTCTCCCTCTCAACAATGCGCATTATTTTATCTTTATTAAATTAACCTCCAAAAATTTTCTCTACTAGAAAACACAACTTTACCCATATCTTTGTGGCCAAAATCTTATTGGTTTCATTGATGGATCTGTTCCCTGCCCTTCACCCACCATCCTCATTGATGATGTTTCAACTCCCAATCCCGTTCACTCTGTTTGGGTTTCTCAAGATCACCTAATTATGAGTCTACTAATTTCTTTTCTCTCTGAGGAGATCTTATCTTTTGCTGTCAGTCTCACTACTTCTCGTAAGATTTGGGTTACCCTTGAGAACTCCCTCGCTTCTGCTTCTCAAAATTGAACTCTTCAACTTCATTGGAGTCTACAAATGCTTCAACAGAAGGATCGTTCTGTCACTCTCTTTCTTCATGATGCCAAAACTATTGCTGACGAACTTACTGTTGTTGGCAAACCTCTCTCTCCTTCTGAATTTAATCTTTATGTTTTCAAAGGTCTTCGACCTAAATTTCATTACATACTCACCACTCTCGCCGCTCGTCCGAATCCTGTGCCATTCTCTAAACTTCATAGTTTACACCTTAGCCATGAGTTTATTGACAAAGACTCCTTTTCCTCGATGCTTCACATCTCTCCGTCCTATGATATTCCTCAAGCCCATCTCACTCAATCTACAAATCGCACTCGTTACCATCATTCTGGTCGCGGTCGTGGCTCTTTTCATCATCGAGGTTGAGGTGGTCGCAATCGGGACAATCACTCCAGTCGTGGTCGTGGGCATTCCTTTGGCTCTTCCAACTATGTAGGCATTCTTCCCCTTCCATCATCTAACAAACGATCTCGCTGTCAAATTTTCAACCTCAGCAATCACACTGCTGCCAACTGTTATCATCGTTTCAATCACAATGTGAATCCTAGTGCCAATCTCACTACCTATGGCTCTCCACATATATCCACAATGGATTGGTTTCTCGATACCAGTGCTACCCACCATGTTATTTCGGACATTGCCAGTTTCTCCAATATTGAAAGCTATCATGATTCCTCACAACTGCGCGTTAGTAATGGTCATGGTATTCCCATTTCTTATATTGGTTCCTCTCTTCTACACTCTCCTACCTCTTCTTTTAAGTTGTCTATGGTCCTTCATGTTCTTTCTTTTACTAAATCTTTACTTTTTGTTTATCAATTCAGTAAGGATAATAACATTTTCTTTGAATTTCATCCATCTTACTTTTTTGTTAAGGATCAAATTTTCAAGAACACCCTTCTCAAAGGCAAGAATGAAGATGGACTATACAATCTTTCTTCCTCACCAGTCTCTTCCCCCTTGGCCCTTTCCTTCGAATGTGTTCCTTTCGACTGCTGGCATCGTCGTCCCGATCATCCCCATGCTCGAGTTCTCCGTCAAGTTTTGAAGTCTCATGACTTGCCATTTTCTTCTCCTCCAGTTGGTGTGGGAACAATTTGTCATACTTGTCAGTTAGGAAAATCGTCTTAGCTTTCTTTGTCTAGCTCTAAAAATAAAAGCTTAGCTCATTTGGATTTAATTTTTAGTGATATATGGGGACCTTCCTCGATTCTTTCTAGTGACGGTCACAAGTATTTTGTAATTTTTCTAAATTCTTATTTAAAGTACATTTGGCATTTTTTCATGTTCAATAAATCTGATGTGTTTTCTATTTTCTCCAAATTTCAAGCAATGGTTGAACGCCAATTCTCTGCAAAAATAAAATATGTTCAAACTGATTGGGGTGGTGAATATTGTAAACTTAGTCCTTAATTTCAAAATTTGAGAATTATTCCTCATTTACCATGTCCACACACTCATGAATAAAATGGCTCTGTCGAACGTCAACACTGGCGTATTATGGAAATTGGCCTCGCCCTTCTCACTCATAGTTCAGTCCCTCACAAATTCTAGCACTTCGCCTTTGAGACTGCTGTCTACCTCATTAATCGGTTACTCTCTTGCGTTTCGCAAAATACTTCACCGAACTCCTTTTTCATTCCCCTCATTCCACAGCATTTCCGCTAACCCAGCCCGATCCTTCTCGGTTCAGTTCAGCACCCTTATCTCCTCTTCAAACTCAAAATCTACCTTCTTCGCTCACATTGTGCCACCTGGCTTCGTCTCGCTCTCTTCACCCTTCACTTTCGGCTCCTTCCAGACCAAACCCTTATCTTCATCTTTTCCATTCAAAACTGCCTCATCTCTTTCCACCTAATTCGGCCACCCTTACCAATTCTGCTCCTTCATCCCAATCCACTCCCTCACCTGCTTCATCCAAATCCCCTAATGCTTCATCCCAACCCCCTAAATCCATCCCACCTTCTCACTCCTATCATTCGGCAACTCTAACAGCTCCCACCGCCCCACATCTCGCTCTAATACCTTCGTTCCTGGTGTCACATGCTTTATACCAATCCACCAATTCAAACCCAGCTTCTCCCTCAGATAATTCAGCAACTCCACAGACTCCCACCGCCCCAAATCTCACTAAACTAATTCGGCAACCAAACTTCTCACTCCTGGTTTCACTTCTGCCATTTCAGCCACCTTCATCCATTTTCCAACATGTTCAGCAGGTTTAAATTCCACCCCATCCGATTACGTTGAGCCCGCCTACTCCACTATGTTCTTTCTCTCCCCTTTTGGTTAACACCGCACCGGTTTCGCCACCTATTCAACCCACTTTATCCATCCTCGTCCTCCTTTCTTCTTCACGTGCAATATCTAAATCCTCGCCTTCGTATCTTCCCTCCTCTTTCCATAACCCTCTTTCTTTAGCCGCCTCATCATTCTCGTCCCTGTCATCTATTTCTCCCCAATTGCGTCCTATTCATGATTCTAGAGGCCTAAATCTAGTTGTGGACTTACATTCCCATTCCTCTCCATCTTCTTTACACACTTCCTCCCATCACACCCATCCTATGGTACTTCGTCATATGTCCAAACCGCCAAATGCCCTGCTTACTCAAACCTCTCATTCGTCCTCTACTTCTCCCGATGAGCCAACTTATTTTAGGATTGCTAATAAAAACCCATTATGGCGATAAGCCATGTCAAATGAACTTAATGCTCAAATTCGCAATGGCACATGGACTCTTCACCCTCCATCTCCTTATTTGAATGTTATTGGATGCAAATGGGTTTATCACATCAAACGTCGAGCTGATGGCTCCATCGAGCGTTGCAAAGTGCATTTAGTTGCCAACGCATTACAGAGCGCGTTTATTTGCCAAGGGTTTTCATCAATAAGAAGGCATTAACTATTTTGAAACATTTAATTCTGTTGTTAAACCCACTGCTATTCAGACCGTGCTCTCCATTGCAGTATCTAATGGGTGATTTGTTCGCCAATTAGAAATTCATAATGCCTTCCTTTATGGTTCTTTAACCGAGGAGGCTTTCATGCATCAACCCACTGGCTTTGTGGATTTGAACCATCTTGATTATGTGTGTAAGCTTCACAAGTATTTTTATGCCTTAAAGTAAGCACCCCGCGCTTGGTTTTCTCACGTCACCATATTTCTCCAGTCGCTACGCTTTCAAGCATCCAAATTCGACTCGTCGTTATTTATTTATCGACATACCGACATTAGTATCTATCTTTTGATCTATGTCGATAATATTCTCCTCACCAGTAATTCTCCCTCTCACATACAACGCATCATTTCCTTTCTTGTTGTGGAATTGGCCATCAAAGATTTGGGTTCTCTTTATTACTTCTTGGGTATCGAGGTTCATTCTCTCTCCACTAGAATGCTTTTGTCCCAAAGAAAATACATCTTGGATATTCTTCAAAAATTTGGCATGACTCAGTCTAAACTGGTTGCTACATCTCTCTCCACCACCTCAAAGCTCACTGCCACCACTGGGTCCTCATTTCATGATCCAAGTTTGTATCATCAAATAATTGGCTCTTCAATATCTTCCCCTCACAAGGCCTGACATTGCCTTTCTTGTTAATAAAGTTTGCCAGTTTATGCTTTCTCCCAAGGATGAGCATTGGCAAGTTGTTAAACGGATTCTTGGCTACCTACACCATACTTCTAGCTTTGGTTTACTACTTCGTAAATCCAGCTCCTCGCATTTATAGGCCTTTTCTGATGCTAATTGGGTCAACTATATGGATGATTGCAAATCTACTAGCGATTATGCTATATATCTCGGTACCAATTTGATTTCTTGGTCTTTAAGAAAGCAGCGTACTGTTGCACGCTCATTCACTGAATCTGAATATAAAGTGTTAGCTTATGCTTCTGCTGAACTCTCATGGCTCACATCCCTATTATCTGAGCTTGGCATCTCCCTTTTTGCTTCGCCTATTCTCTGGTGTGGTAATCTTGGTGCTACTTACTTGTGAGCAAATCTAGTCTTCCATGCTCGAACAAAACATGTTGAGATCGACTTTCACTTTGTTCGTGATAAAGTTGTTCGGAAGGAACTTCAAGTCCAATGCATCTCTTTCAAAGATCAATTTGCTGATATACTCACTAAAGCATTGCCTTCTTCATCATTTCACAAATTACGAGACAAGCTACAAATCCACATATTGGATTCTTCACTTTGAAGAGGGCTGTTGAGATATTATTATTTGTAATTCAAATATTTGTTTTCTATGTAAACTTGTCTTATTTGTATCATTCTATTATCAGTATAAATACAATGGCTATCTCACTTGTTGAGAATGCGTGAAAACATTTCAATTCATTTGGTGTGCAGTAGATTCAATAGGTTCATGTCCAACCTTATAAAGCTTTGACTCAACAAAGATGCTTATAGTAGAATGGCTCATTCACTTCAAGGTTTCGTCTAGTCTTTATTGATTTTGTGAATTATGAACATGTTTGAGACAAGTTGGAGTTGAAGTTTCGATATATACTCTTTTAGGAGTCTAAAAAGCTTCTAACTCTAGATATACTACTGACACGCTTGCAAGCTAAAAATCACTGTATTTTTTTATGTGCACATGTGACAAACATATTCCAAACAAGATTGTTTTTCAGAATCCAACAGTGACACTTCTTCTGTTGATTAAGACGATTAGTGGAAGTGTGGTGGACAAGCAAAAATAAAGTAAAGCGTTGATGTGTTGTCACCTTTATGTAATGTTAGATTATCACCTTTATTTCAAGTGTGCTGTATTATTAGAGTGTATTATCATGCCATTATATTATGTCTTTATTTTTCAGCTTTCATACCCAAACAGTTTCTCTCTTTTTGCAATCTACTCCAACCTTGTCAACTAGCTACTACTGTTGGGCTTCACTTTTTTTTTTTTTGCTATTTGTTTCCTCTTTTTCAGAAAAAGAAAATAAAATAAAGTAAACAATCCACCATGACAAGGAATATGCTAATAAAAAGGCCAATCTTAAAGGGCTATGCCACTATGAAGTTCACTTTTAGGCTTCCGCTCAATCAATTAAAATAACTTTGGCAATTTCATTTCGAAAGGCTTCAATTTATTGTGCTGTAAGAGAAACCTTTTCATTGGGAACATGGCACTGTAAAATTACATTGCAATTACATTGTAATTTGATTCTTAAAAGTGTCTCTCTGCATTTATTAGAAGACATAAACATCTTTTCTTAAACTCTTTTAATTTTTTTTTTCACTCTTAACACCTTTTTTTTGTTAGATTTTCAGAAATCCTTGGAACCCTTTTCAATACAGTTACTTTGCCACTAGTCTTAAAATTTCACGCTCTGGTCATTGCTATTCGGTCTTGAAATCTCAAACTTTTCAAACTTTTCTCGTTAAAGAGGAAACATCATGGTTGGTTTTAAAATTTTAGGCCCCGACCATTGCTACCTATTAGTCTCGTAATTTCATGCCTCGGCCATTCGAAAATTTTTCTTTTCTTTTCGCTTTAAAATTTTAGGTATTAACAAAACTATTGCCACACCCTCAGTCTTAGAATTTTAAGCCTCGATTGCTGGAAATTTGTGCTTCGCCTCTAGTTTTGAAATTCTAGACCCCAACTATTACTATGTCCCCAGTCTCAAAATTTTAAGAGATCTGTGCTTTGCCTTTGGATTTGAAATTCCAAATCTCAACCATTGCTACGTCCTCTATCTCAGAATTTTAGGTCTTGACCGTTGGAGATTTGTGTTGACTTTTTACTTCTAAAAATGGTTTTTTTTGTAGATTGTTCAATTCGTAATCAGCGGGTCATTTCCATTGGTAGTGACGAAAGTGAACCTGTAAAGATAACAAATTAGACCTATCAGTCTATGATTCAGCGATTGGTACTCTTGTACCAAATGGCATCCTTCTGATGATATGCTACATCATAAGATATGTTATTGTTTATATTTGAAATAATTGGTGAATGATTAAGGATCTATTATCACTTCTCACTACTATTGCAGTCTTCACTTCATCCTGTGAGCATGGTAGTTTTAAACCGTTCTTGCTACTAGTTGATTGACTTAAAGATGAATAGGCTACTTAGGAAAATCCCTGACTGATTTTGGGAAAACTTTTTATGTTCCTAAATATTAAGAGTGATTGGAAGACATTGATCTTGGTCGTAACAAAAATGTCCTTGATACTGCGAATATATATGATGTTGTCAGTTGTCTAAGCTTCTTTGTTTACATAGTGAAAAAAAAAATATTTTCTCAATTTTTAAATCAATTGAAAAATATTATTTTTACATTTTTAATCAATTTGCGTCGTGAAATGCGAGAAATAAAAAATCAAAATACAAATTCAACACACGAGATTTTGTACTTGAAAAACTCCAACTCAAGTAAAACCACGAGACTTATCCAAGTCCAAATAAATCAAGCACTATCATTCGAACAGTTACAAGACGCAACTTACAAACTTTGACCGAATTCTCAATCTAAACTTCTTAAGCATTCTTGCCAAATTTACATACACCGTTCTCCACTTAATTACCGCGGCAACGAATCCTCAAAACTGTCACTCTAGTAGAATTCTCTATCGAAACTTATAACGTCGTCTAAGATTTGTCATGAACAATCTTCGAATGATTGGAGATGCAAAAACTGCTTCTGATTGGCTTTAGAGCTCTAAGGTATGAAGTTCAGAAAAAACTTCCTTCGTACTTGGCCTATGGTTCTTTATATGGCCTCAAAATCAGATAATTAGAGTTTCAATCGAATTAAAATTGCTTAGAATCCGCTTGAGCGCGCTTGAGCGCACTTGAACTGCTTGAGTGGTCATGTGTCAAATTGCTTTTTGCTCTAGCGCAAACCTGCATCATTGGTTTATACCTTCAGCTTCTTATTTTGTACTTTAATTTTTCAACTTGAATAAAATTCTGATCAAAGAACTCTAATCCAACTAGGACTCACCAAATAAAGTTCTCACAAAACCTAAGATTCCTTATACAATTAAAACTCAATAAATCTATCCTAATCCAACCGTAAGACTTTTAATTAAACATTGAGTTTTACATTCAGCATACTACTTGAATTGCCATACAAATAAAAAAATTTAATTTATTTATTACAAATTAAATTCTTAACAATCTCTCCATTGAAAATTTCAGGTAAATACCAAAACTCCTTACCACGCTAGATACATAATCATCAATCAGATAAATAATTTTCAAACTGTAGTCTTTCAGAAGAACTCTTCATGCAATTCTGATTCAAGAAAATTTCTTTTTCTCTATTCTTCATCTCTTGACCAAAAAAACACTGACTATTTCTCCAAGAAGATCAGTTAATAGAAATTATTACAAAATCAATTTAAATTAGATATGTTCTAATCGAAGCCAAAATTTAAATTTTATTCCAAAAATAGTCTCAAACCAAACATATCTTCCCCTTTTTTTGTATGGTCTGGAAGTGCTGCTAAAAAACACCACGAAAAATCGAAAGAAACAATCCATGAAACTCTTTTTCTTGAAAAATAATATTTATAAACTCCTCCCTTTTTTAACATGAATATAATATAATAAATTCATTTGACATTCAAACTAGAAACAAATAAATCATTCAATGAAGATCAAAATTTATTGAATTTTCAAAACAAAAACGAACTTAAAGTTAATATCACAAGGAAATTAAAAAAAAACTTAAGCAAGTGTTCGTACTAGATTTTTTCTTCAACATTCAGGTTCAATCCTTATGTGTGATCGATATCTATGAAACATATTTGAATATTTTAAAAAAAATTTACACTTTTAAAGTCAAACCTGATAAATTCCCAATGTATATATGTTGAAAAAAAACGGAAGTTCCCCTTAAAAAAAAATTGTGTAGATTAAATGTCACGACCCATTGTCATATATGGCGTCTGTGACCAGCCAGTGAGTCAAAACCCACCAAACGCATTTTTTTTTCTTTATTTTTCATTTTCTCATTTGAAATTTAGTTAACTGGAATTTTTTTTTTAAAAAATAAAGTATTTATTGAAAGAATTTACTTTTAATAAAACAAACATACTCCCAAAGCAACTTAATAAAATTAAAGTGTAATCAATACTGAAATATAGTTTCAAATACTTATTACAAAAATTTGAAATGCAGTATTGACAGAAATAGAAAAATTAGACATAAATTAAAACTCCTTATTCTAGCAGCTGACTTCTTCATATAATCATGCGTCACCTGAAATGTTTCAACATTCATTAGCACAACTATTGTGAATTCAATGATATCTGAACTCTTAATTATTACACAGTGTTAGAATGATATATATATATATATTATTTTATTTTTTATAATTTACAAAACTTAATTTTTTATAATTATTATTATTAAAACCTAAACTTAGTTAAACAAGTAAAAATATTAATCTTGCCTTAAAGATTTTAATTTTTTTTATAACTTTATCTCTGTGTTCTTCCATAGCCTAACAAAACACGTATATATATACATAATATCCTTGAGCCAAACGACAGCTACATAAAGGCTTTTATTATTTTGTTTTAAAATTTTTCGGTTACTACATAACTCCCTAAAAATTCACTCATTTAATATATTAATTCACCCCTATTAACTTTGCATAATAAATAGTATTAATTATATATATAGAGATATATACATTATATATTTTATATTATTATTTTTAAATAAGTATAATGCCGCATCATGATTTTCGTCTTTAATTTGTATTAATAGAATATAATAAGGAGAAGGGAAGAGCAGTAGCTCAGCCCGTTCACCCCGGCGCCCATCCCCACACCGCCGGCCACATCCGGCGCCACCAACCACTATTGCCGGGGACCACGACTCCGATCGCCGACCATCACCGTCCTCTCTCTCCCTCGGTTAGTTTCTCTCTCTCTCTTTCCCTCTCCTCGATGCTATATATATATATACATCTTCCTCTCTTCTCTATTGATGGTTCTGGTCTATCACCACCATTAGTGCCACCAGAGACCACCAATGACCACCACCGGTGCCTCTGGTACCCTCGAAAACCTCCCATACGGCTAGCTTCGTCTCACACATTTTTATACGCAAAAAAATTTATGTTTTTGTGATGCACTGTTTCTGATATCACCCACTGCCACCGCCACTCGATAACTTTGGGTCTAACCTTTTGATGGCTTAACGCTGCTAGTGAACGGTGTCGTTCGTCAAAAAACTCTTCCGGCGAACCCAAATCGAAAATCTACATTTTATGATTTTATGATTTTATGTATAAAAAAAACAATAGCCTTTACCCTGTACCTCTGATTCAACCACCGTTAGTCTTGTTAGTTTTGCCTTATGTCTTCCTATGCGTGGCCGCAAACGGCGATTGAAATCGACATCCAAATTATCAGAGCAGGTGTCTCAAAATTGGGATAAAAAAATCGAAACAAAACCCCGACACATGCATGCGTGGCCATACGGGTTTTGTTGGGTTCTGTGTTGTGGTTAGCTTAGGTCCTGTTTGGTTTAAATTAAGTATTTTATTGTGTTTTATTTTATTTAATTTAAATTTTAAAATTTGGATAAATAAATAAATATAGTAAATAGTTGAAAAAGAAAAGTTTAATATTATATATATTTATGCAAAACAAATTCTAAAGTTATTAAGCCTAAATATTTTAAATGAAAACAAGTGTTTTGTTATGGGTTTTAATTTAATAAGCTAGAATTTTATAATATGTTAGCTAAAATTTATATGTCGTGCAAGCTAAAAAAAAAGAAATAAATATTTTATAAAAAATGTATATTCTTATTTAATAGTAAAGTTATGAAAATTTTAGGAGTGTTAGGTTAAAAAAAATTATTTATGCTTCATTTGGCTGCTATCACACTAATACGAACGAAAAGACAATGTTCGCATAGGTAACCATTTTCTTAAGCATAAGTGGCGGCTTTCACACTAAAACGAATGAGAAAGCAAGGTTCGCATAAGTAGTCATTTTCACAAGTATGTCAAAATATACCATAAATAGCGGCTTTCAGACTATAGCAAATAAAAAGACAAGATTCGTATAGATAGTCATTTCTGTAAGCACGTTAAAGAACAAACATTTATTAGTGAGAAACGAGCAGTAGATAGATAATTAGATGGGAGTGGTTGTAGACATTAACATAGGGGTCCTATCACCATTGTCAATTAAAAATTGTTCTTTAAAAAATATTCAAAAAGATTCCAATGAAAACTTTGAACACAAGTTCGGAGATCTTTTATTTGAAAAATAATCAAGTAGACTCAAAATTATGAATTTTTTAACTTCTTACCGACAAAAACCAATAAGATAGCTTTTCATTTTAATTTATTTCATAAAAATTAATCTACTTTGAATTAATCAATTTTTTTAAATTTTAAAAGTCAAAAGAACTACCACACAAAAAAATATTTACCAGACAAAAGAGCAACCACAAAAAATATTTATATATATAACCCCTTTTTTTTGTTCCTTTCTATTTTTTGTTCTTTTTTTGTTTTTTATTTTTTTAAAGAGAGAGATAAACATTATTTCGAGACACACGTTTCAGTAGGAGTGCTTCCAAAGGTTTTAACAAGTCGATTTTTTGAGGCACTATGATCTGGATTCCCTATCAGGTCTGACTTTCCAACCCATACAGCTCGAGTTTTATGCAAAAATATCAGGGGAGTGTTGAGTTTTTGGCCAAAAATAATTTTCTGCCAGTTGATCGCTCGAGTGCTCGACTGCCAATGAGTTATTTCATCTCTCTACTAGTTGCCCGCTCGAGCTCCCAACGAGTTCGCTCGAGCGCTCAACTGCCAGTGAGTAAAATTCTAATTTTTCAACTTTCTGCAACGAAATCTAATGTGTCCCAATTTTACACAATGATGACAAATAAAGACATTCTTTAAAATTATTTGACTTTGGTGAATATTTTTGAAATTTTTTTTCCAAAATTTGACTCTTAAAGTGAACAAAATTTGTCACAATATTTTGACCAAAATTTTTTGGAATATTCACAACTTTCGCAAATTTGATTTTACTTGAATCTTTTGGGATAGAAGATTTGTGAACATACCAAACTCTGGTTCTCCCATACGCCACTTTTTGCACATTAAGAATTTCTTCTAAAGTTAAGAAACCTGCATTTAATTTCTCAAGCGTAGCATTTAAAAAATCAAGATTCTTTTGCAAATTTACAACGTTAGATTCAAGAATCTTTTTTGACTCAACATTTTCATGCAAATTTTTTTCAAGATTAACACTTTTATTTTTCAAAATTTTGTACGATTCAATTAAGTCATCTCTTTTTTTTTCCAGCAACATTCAATTTGTTTTTTGTTAAAATGATTTTTTGAGTTTTTAATTCACTAACTTCAAATAAATTCTCAGACAATTCTTGTTTCAATTTTTTTTTTCTTTTCAAAAATTTTTATTTTTGTAGTAAATTCCAAATTCATTTTAGTCAATTTATAACTTTCATTATACAATTTCTTATATACATATTGAAGAGATTCACCATCTTCCTGTTCACAATCAAATTCATCATTATTGTCAACTGACTCACTTTGTAAACTTTCACAAACGAATTTACAACTAGTACATGTGTGTGCATGATCAACAGAATTTAATGAAACGATAAAAGTAACAGAATTACCATCATCATTGCCAGTTTTGTCATTATCTAAATTATTATCAGAAGAACTGTCATCCCATGTGACTTTAAGAGCTTTACCTTTTTTTTAGTTGGACATTCGTTTGCCACATAACCATAACCTTGACATTCAAAATACTGTATGCTCCGGAATTGATTCTTGACCTTTTATTACCATTATTAGAATTTATTTTGAGTTTATCTCCTCCTTTATTTTTCAAATTGAGATTGCTACAATTTTATTTTTAAAAGTCTTTTTAAATTTTTTAACAAAATATTTTAAAATCTCAGCATCAATCTCATCATCTTCCTCAGCCTCGTCAATATCATCCTGAATCGTTTTTAAAGCCATACTTTTAGATTTTTTAGATTGATGTAGACTAGTTTCATAAGTTTAAAGATTTTCAACCAATTGTTCCACTTGCAACGTATGAACATCTTTGCTTTCTTCAATATCGGTAACTTTTGGTTGGAATTGTTGGGAGAAATATAACGCAACACAAGATATGCTCAGTTGTCTAGAAAATACATGTTTATTAATGTTCAATAATTACAATAAACTAAATTTACAAAAAATAAAACTGTAGAAAATAATATAAATAGAATATGCAAATTAAGTCCTGCAAACGCAGTTTTCTTAAGAATGATTCACCGCCTACTAAGGGTGTTGTAACTATCTCCTTCACCGGCGTCACTCTCCCAAGATAAAATGATTAACCCGAATGTTGGAACACCACTAAAGATCAGCTACTCGAACACACCTCGTTTGTCTTTTTCTCTCTCACAACTTATAATTGTAATTTGATCTCTTTCTCTTTCTCCTCTCCCTGTATTATGTTTCTTCACACTTATCCTTTTTCCACACCTTTTTTGGAATACCAGAAGAGATCTTATAAAAAATTTCTCTAATGGAGGGTTACAAAAGAAATGAATATGAAATCAATTGTCAATTGAATTGTATTAATTCTAAAATTCAATTGCTAATTGAACGGTCAATTCAATTGTCAATTGAATTCAGAAATCAATTCTAGAATAATGGTCAGAAATTAATTCTAAAACATGGCCAATTGAATTCACTATTTCCAACAGAAATCTCTCGGGAAGTGATCTCAAAATATTTCTAACGATAAGGGATTCTAAAATTTTTTCACCAAGAATATAGCTAGAATTGACTATGTCACTTAATTTGGCATAAAAATCATCAAATGTCTCATTATCATCCATTCTTAAAGTTTCAAAACTATTAGTGAGCTTTTGAAATTTTTACAGTTATAGTACTTTTATGAGTGACTTCAAGAATATTTCATACTATTTTAACAATTTCATACGTACAAATTCATCAAAATTCTTTCAGTGTGGCACTACTAAAGATGGCATTGATAGCCTTGCTATTCTAGCCATTTTAAAAATTCTTTTTATTCCATTGTTCGATTGGTTTTAAAATAAAATCATTTCCGAATTTAACAGTGGGTCTGATATAGCCATTAACAATTGAAATTTAAATCCTTTCATCAATAAATTTAAGAATGCTTGCATCTGAGTTTTTCAATAAGGGTAGTTCTCTCCATCCAATAGGGGTGGTCTAATGGTTGAGTTTGCTTCTTTAAAAAAATTTCATGAAATAGATTGATTAGGACCGTTTTTCAAAAAATCTTTTTTTTCTTTAAAAAAATATTTTTAATCAAAAAAATTATAACCTCTTTTTTAATAAATAAATAAATAAATCCGCTCTGATACTAATTGAAAAAAAATATTTTTTCGATTTTTAAATCAAAATAAAAAATATTATTTTTACTTTTTTAATCAATCTATGTCGTGGAATACGAGAAGTAAAAAATTAAATATACAAATTCAACACACGAGATTTTTTACGTGAAAAATTTCAATTTGAATAAAAATTATGGAACTTATCAAAGTTCAGATAAATCAAGCACCATCAATGGAACATTTATAAGACACAACTTACAGATTTTGACCGAATCATAAATTCAAACGTCTTAAGCTTGATTGCCGAATTCACGTACACCGTTCTCTACTTGATTACCGCAGCAACAAATCCTCAAAGCTGTCACTCGGGTAGAATCCTCCGTCGAAAATTAGAACGTCATCTAAGATTTGTCACGAATAATTTTCAAATAATTAGAGATACAAAAAATGCTTCTGATTGGCTTTAGAGCTCTGAGATATGAAGTTCAGAAAAAACTTACTTTGTACCTGGTCTATGTTCCTTTATATAGGTCTCAAAACTAAACAATTGGAGTTTTAATCGAATTAAACTGTCGAGGGGTCCGCTCGAGTGCACTTGGGACCGCTGGGACCGCTAGAGCAGTCATCTGCTTTTTGTTCTAGCTTGAACTTGCGTAATTGGCTTGTACCTTTAGCTTCTTATTTTGTACTTCAGTCTTCTAACTTGAATAAAATTTTGATCAAAGAACTCTAATCTAACTAAAACTCACAAAATAAGGATCTCACAAAATCTAAATTTCTTTATGTAATTAAAACTCAATAAACTTATCTTAATTCAACTATAAGACTTCTAATTAAATTAGGAATTTTACATTCAGCGTACTATCTGAATTGCCATACTAATAAAAAAATTTTAATTTATGTATTACAAATTAAATTCTTAACATATAGAATCATGATGAGAATATTATTCACTCATTTTGTGAGCTTTGTGCCATCTGACAAACACTCTCCATATTTTACTAGGGGAATTATATCTATCTCTTTATGTGATATTTGTGCAATTTTTAGTTTACAAATTGCGATATTTTTATTGTACGGTAAAGGATATCCATCTTTCTCTTTCATTTTAAGACTTCAAAATAAAAGAGTAATAAAATCTAGAATAGAGAAGTCAAATATCCTTTCCTTTTGAAAATACAGTCATCACTTAATTTTTTTTAAAAAAAATTAAGAAAAACTAAAATAAGCTACTTATCTTTTGTCACCTTAATTTGAATACGGGTCTAAAGGTAAAGTACGAAACAAAAAAAACAAGGTAAAGTACGAAACGAAAAATATATTATGTATTTTATTGCGTTCAACCGTTAGACTGACATTTACTAATTATCATCGGTTTTTTCATCTTAAATTTTTTAAAAGCGTGCAAATATAGAATTTGTAGATTAATAGAAGAAGAATCAAAATTAAATAGTGAAAACACATATATTGTATGATATTAACATGTGTTGATTGAAGAGCAAAAAAGTTCGAAACATAATATGGAGGACAACTAAGCTACTAGATTAACTAAACATGCTGAAATCAGATTGATTAATCATATATTCCAAATATTATCCAACATGAAAATATGCTACTGGAACATAATAAAGTTTGCGATTACAAAAAATAAACTTACAGTTGCACACTTGTCAATGTCAAAGTTAACCGCCGCAATAGCATTAAATGTTGCAAACGAAATAGTAGTTCACTATTTACTTAGCCCCGTTTGGATAACTTGTTTATTAGTTTATTTGGCTTATAAGCAGTCAAATAAATAACTTTAATTTATTTGGGTAACTTGTTTATTGGTTTATTTGGCTTATAAGTAGTCAAATAAGCAATTTCGTTTAGTTTGTCAAATAAGCAAGATTTAAGCTAATAAACAAATAAGCCAATAAGCCAAATAAACAACCTTTAAGCAAGATTTAAGCCAAACAATATTACTTATTTAAGCAAAAAAGCAAAAATAAGTAAATAAACAAATAAGACACTTAAATAAGTAAATACGTAAATAAGCAAATAGTATTATAGTTATTTATTAAAAAAATTTAAGTATTTAAGATGTAATTTAGGAAAAAAGTGAAGAAAAATAATTGCTATTTTGAGATGGCAAATAGCACAGCGTAAAAGTAAATTTTTTAAGGAGAAAAAAACAACTTATATATTATCCCAAATATGCCTATTTGATAACGTTTATAGTTTTTTATTTTTCGTTTATAATAAACAAAAAATATATTTTTATTTATTTTTATAAAAAAACGAAAACAAAATTATGTTTGACATATGTTTGGAAAGTGATGGTCTAAGGAGACGAACAAATGTATTAGCTAGTGATGATAGGAAGAAGCAACAATAGTAATTGGAGATAATGGTTGATGGCAGTGACTAGAAGTGGTGGCCGAATGTAATGATTGAATATTGTGGCCGGAGAGAGTAATCAGATGTGGTAGTTAGAGGTGGTGGCCGAAGAAAGTGGTTAGAGATAATTGTTGAAAGTAGTAATCGAAAATGGTAAAAAAAAAATAAAAATTTATTTACAAAACACAAATAAAAAATAATAAAAATAAATATTACCAAACGGACAAATTTGGCAAACATGGGGCAATTGCTTTTATTGCTTGGGGTAAAGTATGTAAAAGATTAGTGATCTATCCGCACGTTTTGCAAGTGATAAAAATTTTGTCTAATTGTAATGAAAAAAAAATTCTTACAAAATATATATAAATACATTTTTTTAATAATATGTTAATTTAAAAAACGGTTCATTTATTTTAT
>JAULJZ010193208.1:0-44895 GCA_032270985.1 Heliamphora pulchella | reverse complement strand
AAAATTGAAGAAAATCCTTGGCATTTCCAAAATCAGTATATTGATCCCATGAGGTTGAGACCATAAATTCAGGATGCCCAACCTATAAACGGTTGGCTGATTAGTCTGGTTCCATGTGCTACTAGTGGTGAAACTTTGGTCGAACAAGTGAATAAAAGTTTAGATTTCTTATTTCATTTGGATAGCAATCATAACTGTCTCAAATGTTTAAGCATTTGCTTTAATTTCTCCCCCCCTCCCCATCTTGATAAATGACTATATTCACTTCCTTTCTAGGTTTACCCAACGGAACTTACTGAGAGTATACCCAAAGGCTATACGCTTTGACTCGTCTAATTACAATCCTCTAGTTGGATGGGCACATGGAGCCCAAATGGTTGCGTTTAATATGCAGGTCAGATTTCTCTTTCTGGTGTCTACAGTGGGTGTAAAGTTTTTCAAGTTTTAGTTGCCTTTTTAAACATCGTCCATTGTTGTTACATAAAATCTGATTTTTGTATGCTTGTCTACTAGTTGTAGATTGAAGCAAAAAAGGAAAAAAAAAATGATAATCAGCATTGCATGTGACGTTATTGGATGAAAATGTATTCCTCTATCTCATTGTCCCCCTTGACTCCTTAAATTTGCATGAACTTTGTGGTTGTTACCAATTCATTAAAGCTGTTCAAGCTTTGTTGTGCCACATCAATGGAAACATGATACCAATGAATATTTCTGAAAGATTAGGCCATAAAACTGCAGTTATCTTATGCCAAAGCAATATTAGAAGCTGTTCTTGGATAGTACTTTTATGATGGGATGTGAAAAGGTTGTGAGCAAAGAATACTTCACTTTGCTGCGCATACAAGTTAGCTCTGAATCGCTTTAACTGAGGAGGCACCCTAAAATAGAGGTGAATACACCCCTGGTTGTGATTTTGTTGGGAAACAAACCGAACACACACACAATAGCACAAAAAGCAATCAAAACAATTACAAACAAAAATCATGACACATATTGATGTGGTTAGGCAAGAATGCTTACGATTACAACTTGCCCCAGATTCACTATATTCTGAATGAGGGAAAAAAGTTACAACAGCTTCTATGATGACCAATATTATATATGTTAGGGTTTACATCAACACATTACCAAAATGCCTTGTAATTGAATCAGTGAAGTTGTGGGCCTTGAGTCCAGCACTTATCAGCTTCAAAAGCTCAACAATCTTTTCCTTGGTAGATGGATTGTTGTCGTACCGTACCAATAATAATATTTAAAATCCTAAAATTAACTAGTATTTGGTAGAATAACGGTTAAGTTCAGGTATCATTCCTTAGGGATTGAAAAGAAGAAATTATAATTTAATAATTAAAACTTCCAAATCGATTTTTCTTAAAAAGCGTTTGTTTTGATTTATTCAAAAAATTTTAAATTTAAGACAGACAAAATAAAAGATTAGATTGAGATGAGAGAAGATTTTCCTAAGGTTTTGAATCCCTAGTCAGTATTTTAGTTTCGTTAAGATTTTATGTCTTTCAAATAGTTCAAACTGGCTATAAGTCTGACGCGAATTATCAAGAAGATAAGGTCGAATCCAAACTTGGCATAACCTATAGTAGACGTGGCACGCATCATCCGAGTGATTCCGGTACGACCAGTCTTATCTGAGCATAGGATATTTCACGTTTGGATAAGAACAAGAACGTAAAACAGTTGCATGATCTCGTTATTACAATCACAGAAAGTAAAAATTAAAACTAGATAATTAAATTAAAAGCTCATTTGATAATAAGTTAACGTCTCAAAATCATACAACGAATTGAATCCGAATTGAAAAAAAAAATAAAACTCTAAACTATTCTTAAAATACCGACTAACGGTTCATCATCTCTTAGGAAGAAGAAGATTAGCCGCTTATGTTTCTGTTCGAATCCATGACGAATCGAAGAAGACTTTAATTCCGGGCCTCCGTCTTCGATTTCCTGTCACTTCCTGAGCCTCCAGAGTTGCCGCTGATGAGTCTAGAATATGACTTTTGGAGATTAAGAATGCCTTGAATGAGTTCCTCAGGCCTCTTATTTGTAGTGCAAATCCACACTCTCTATCGCAAAATTCTATTCAAACTGTGACTGCCCTGTTCTGTCTGGACAGAATTCTTTTTGCCTCCGTTCTGTCCGGACGCTCTTATTTCTGTTCGGACAAAATTCTTTCTGTTTGATTTCCGTTCGGATGCCCATATTTTTGTCCGGACACACTTTCGCAGAACCGTGACTATTTTGTTGTTTCGACTTTAATCGAATATAACTCCTTCATCCAAACTCCGAATAGGGTCATTATTATGTTTAAATTAAAGCCCCAAAAGTCTACTTTTCAATGGTTCTACTCTCATGTCAAAATTCCTTTTGTAGAAAAAATTATGACCAAAATAGTGAGAGAATGTTAGTTTTTTTCACACATTTTTCGCATATTTTTTGTTGAACTTCTTTTAAAATATTATTTTCTTCATTGTTGAACCCTTTTACCAAATTCCTTGCACGTTGAGCTATATGTATCAATTATCCTCTTGGATCTCACGGTGTTGTGTCTTCAGGTCCTGAGATGTAATCGGAATAACGTTGTTTTGATCCTTTGACTTTCACGTTGAAACTATTGACCTTTGACAACCTTTGATCCATTTTAGTCCGTTTTTCTACTATCTCGCTTCTTCTGATGCTAATACTAAAACACTACTAAAATATATTAGTAAACAAATAAGCGAGGCTTAGCGAAGCATACTTTGTAGGATTTGATCCGATCAGTAGAGTAAGCCTTTTAAGTGCTAGGGAGGGAGTGATAGAACCAAGGAAAATTAGTGTAAGAATGAGGCACTTGCTCTACCATCTCTTTTTTTGTCTGCATCCATCAAATGCTTAAATGGGTCATTATCTAGGCGAAGGGAAGTCATCTGCATAGGCTGTCTATAGGATCATTGTGCTATGTTTGGTCGGGAGGAAGGAAAATACGAGCAAAGGGAAGGGAAGAGAGAAGGGAATGTGATCACAGGGAAATGATTGTTGTCCTGTCCTCTGTTGTTTGGTTGAATGGAGAGGAGAAGAGAAAGGAGAGGAATGCTTCAAAATCATTATACAGTCATGCATTTATTTTGTAATTCAAACTAGTAACCAAAGCTATACGAGTCATTCCCTGTTTTAAATAAGAGAGGGAGCTCCTTCCCTCCTCCTTTCCACACAAAAGTAGAAGGGTAAGAAGTCTTTTGGCCCCTGTGGAAATCTCCTTCCTCCCCCTTTACCCTCTATCCTCCCATCACTCCTACTAAACAAAGGAGTGTGTTTCTCTACCACCACCTTTCCCACGGTCCTTTCTTCCCCACATCTTTCCTTCATATCAAACATCCTATAGGGGAATGCATAGCGCAAGTACCTGCAACATAGTCTGCAACAAGGCTTTGATTCATTTAAGTATCTCATCATCTCGTATTCTCGTTAGGTGTTAATGGAGATTTTTATCAAGATGAGGGCAAGTAAAATGTAACCCAAATAGGAATGAGTTGGCAATTGGTTGAGCATAGATTACAGCCTTTTTTTTTTTTGGGCGTGGGGTGGGGGGGTTAAGTTCCCATGTTTGGATGATAGGAATAATGAGAAGGAATAGAAATGTGGTTACTAGGAATCAAATACCTAGTAATCTAATTCTTGGAGTAATCATATTCAAACGCTTGGATTAATTCAGGAATCTTATCTAAGAAACCCTTTTTTTAGAAATTTATTAGAGTTAAACATTTCATTTTCTCATTGATTACTCTAGAATCTAACACCACGATGGGGGAGGGTGGGAGTCATATTTTTACATTGTTTGGGAATGCGATTCTTGGTTGAATAAGTAATGAAGAATTATTTTTCTAAATCTACTCATTCCAAACGGAGGAATTATAAAGATCCGAATCACATTTCCATTCTGCCTTAACATTCCAACCATCCAAACATAGCATAAGGGTATCTCCTTTGCTGGAAGCAGAATTACATGATAGAGTTGTGCACGAAAGCCTGCTTTGGTAATACGTTCCTGCTTTATTTGGTGAAATAGGAAAACGATCTACTCTTCTGTCAAAAACTTCCATCATTTCACGCTTTAAGTTGAATTATTTGTCAAAAACTCAGCCTATATGTGATGTGGGTTGCTGCCTTCTCTATTTTCTGATTTCTGTTTCTAACAGGGTTATGGAAAGCACCTTTGGATCATGCATGGAATGTTTAAAGCTAATGGTGGCTGTGGTTATGTGAAAAAACCAGATTTTCTACTAAATTCTGTGGAGGTTTTCAATCCTAAGGAGGACATACTGCTATTACCAATTAAGACAACTTTGAAGGTATGAGGTTCTAACAATAACCTGTTTGGGCTAAATTTAAACAATTGCTTATATTTTTGTTTTTAGTGAACTTTTTTCATCTTTTAGCTTCAATTTTTTACTTTTCATAATCGTTACAATGAGATTAACAAAAAAAGTAAAAAAATTTTTTATCAAAAGATGAAATAGAAATCACTAAAGACGAAAATAAGTAACATAAAATTTGATTTATTGGGTAATTTTGACTTTTTTTTGTCTTTTCTGATTTTTTAAATGTTTTGATTAAAAAAATTTATTTTTTAGTTTGTCTTGATGAAAAAAATCGAAAAGTCTAATAATTTGACTAAACGAAAAAAAAAGTTTATTAAGGACGAAAATGAACGAAGTAAAATAAGCACCTTCGTTAATAAGCAGGTGAAAGTATACCTTGGAGATGGATGGCATTTAGATTTTCGTCCTAACGACTTTGATTTGTGTTCCCCACCGGACTTCTATACAAGGGTAAGATGATGAAAACTTCTATTTATGTTAAGTTACACTTTTTCCATTTGATACTTAGAGAGTTGGAGGGGTGAAAATCATATTTGGGCTAGGCCCAAACTCATGTTGGGCCAATTCAAAAAGTGAATGGGAGGGCAAAGCTCACTCGAAAATGGCCTAAATCCGAACAAGAATTAAAGGGTTTAGAGCCCTAGCCAAGCAAAAATTTTGGGGGAATTCCTCTTTCATCTTGTTCGGATGAAGTAAAACCCTTCTAGTTTATCCTCTTGGGATCTTTGCTTGACTAGGCTTTGGGCCCTTTTATCCTTATTTGAGTTTGGGCTGTTTCTGGGCTTCAACCTCCCATTCGCCTTTTGAATTGGCCCTACATTAGATAGGATCTACTAGGGTCCAGATTTGTTTTTCAACCCCCCATTCCCGATACTGATTGTATAAGTTATATAAAGAGAGATATGATAGTATCCGTATATCGTTTTGGAAATCTCATATACTGATTAAAAGAGTTAGGCTTCTCTACCACTAATATAGTAAAAATTCCTTAAATGGTTGAGCAAGTTCGTTGAGTTCTTCCAGCATAATAAGTTTTGTTAGAATAAAAATTAGATAATCTTATTTTTTAAAATTAGATAATCTTATTTTTTAAAAATAAATTAATGTTAAATCAAGACACTAAAAATAATAGAGCATGAAAATTATATAATATAAAAAAAAGATGGTTTGTGAAATTGAGAGGCTTGTAATTGTTGTTTTAAAGCCGATGTTTTCTCCACGTGAAGATTCAATGGAGTGTACCAACTCTAAGATACAATACAAGTGCTCACAAGTTTTTCGTCATCTAGTATTTACGTCTACTAAAAACACATGAACGAGTTACAAATCAAAGTTGCCGACAAAATATGATTAAATAATTGAAAGAATAAAAGTATTTTATGAGAAAAGAAATGAGGGGTGGGTAATCAAAGATGAAAAAGGGATAAGTTTGCAAATATTGCTTTTCACTATCCACTGACCCAATAACTTAAATAACTTGAATAAAGAACCTAACAACGCAGCTTAAAATGCTTAAGCCAAGTTATTTATAGTAGGCCAAAAGTTTTTTATATACTAGACATAATTTTTCTCCCACTGATAAGGAATGGAGTATCACAATATCCCCAACTCAAATATGCGACGCCCTTGTTGCATAGTCCAAGTTCTTTTCCTGGTTGGGATGTAGATAATAGCTCATTAACAGACACAAAGCAGCCCATAACCTTTTTCGGAGCCTCTACTTTTTTATTTACACCACCGCGGAGCCCTACATGAGAATCAAGGTTGACTCTGATACTATTTATAACGACCCAAGATAGATCACTTGTCAAATTATTTAAATAAATAACCTAATAACGCGGCCCAAAATGCTTAAGCCAAGTTCTTAGTTATAGCTCACAAGTTTTTTGATATACCAAATTAAGTTTCTCTCACCGATGTAGAATAACGTATTACAATAGATATATAGGTAACCCAAAAACTATTCAAGGAAGGCAAAGAATACATTCACTTCAAAACAAAGGAAATGGTTCACATTCCCCGAATAGGGGAAAGGTTCCATGTGAACGGAGCATGCACACGGGTTAGTTGATCCTAAGAGTCGGGGAAGCCCAGTAAAACCATTGAGTTGGTTTTCATACCATGTAATGCAACAACGATTAACCCATTCAAAAGCATTTGCTTGAGTTTTGATGCCAATGAAAAACCATTTAATTTTGAAACGGTAAAGACATTTTATTACAAGAATAATACATATGGAAAATTATATTAAACGTTCCTCAAGTATGACACGTTTTCACTTAACCACCCCAATCTTTAAAACCCAATGAGTTGATCCCCTCAAGGTGGATGACTTTACACTTATCCCCCTTCCGTTAACCTTTCTTTTTAGACCCAAATACCCTTTTAACTTTATTTACTAGTTATCAGTAAAGAAAGGGAAAAAACTAACACACACACACGCGCACACACACACACACGCGCACACACACACCACTCTTACATATCCAGCTGCTAAAAGCTCACAATTAATTCTCTGTCCATTTCTTCTTTAGCTTGTTAGGATCCCCCTCGTTGTCCATGTCGCCGACCCTGCACCACCTAGAGCTAACGGTACTCCTACGCCATTCTCTCTCTCTCAACATTGAAACTTAGAACAGTTGGAGAGCTGATCTATACCGCAATTGTTCCTCTAGTTTTGGTATGTATTCATTTTCCCGATGAGGGGTTCATTTTCATCAAAAACAAATCAACCCTCAAACAATCTGTTATACTTTCAGTGTTGTCCACTTGTTCATAGTGTCATCGATTTTGTTATTGTAGCTCTATGTTAAATTGCAGCCAATTCTCTGACCATTCAATGATATTATTACCCTGGGCAATGGAACTAGAAGAAATGCAAACCAAAGAACAATAGAAATAAGTGAAGAGAAACCCAGAAGCTACCTGATAGGAGATCCGTGAAGTGTTAAAGAGGTGAGGGTTAACATTGTCCAGAAAATAACATAAAAAACAGTCCAAAAAGAGATTCCTAATCACATGTTTTTAAAATTCTGCCTAACTATCATGTTTTCCTCCTCCACCAGAACCTATCACAACATAAAAAATAAAAAAAGTTAGTAATGTCAAATAAAATGCGAGATATAAATGCTAGTTGTAAACATATTGGATAACTATACCTTTTGCCTATCCGAGATGAAAGTCCATCCATGTTCCTCAGGCCTTCCTATCACATTAAACAAGTTTTCCATAAACTACATCCAACGATCTTTGCATTCAGACTCCACAACAGCCACAGCTAAGGGATACATTTGGTTATTTGCATCCTTGGTCGCAGCATGCATAAGATGACCATAAAAGGGTCCCTTCAAGTGGCATGCATCTAGCCCTATCATTGGTCTAAATCCAGCAAGGAAGCCTTTTCTTTGTGCATTATATGAAACAAACATTCTTTGGAATATAGGGGCTAGGTTGATTGTGATTCTCTCAATCTTCAATATAACAAAACTGTCCTGCTTTTGTCTTCTAATCACCTCACAATAATCCCATAGCCTCCAATGTTGTTGCTTGTGATTACCTTCAATTGTTTCAAGTGCCCATTATTTAGCTCTATAAGCTTGGCTTTGTGACACATTTATCATCCAATCCCTTCTAGCAGCCTTTCTTATTGCAGTCACCTTCCAATTTGGATCATCCATCAATCTTTCCATGTATTTTCTAGACAACCATGCAGAGTTTGCACGCCTTATGTCATATTGTCTTGGGCATGCGCATGGATGACATTTCAAACTTTTAATTTGAAATGCAGTTGTGTTATGAAAATAAGATGCATGTATCCTCCATCCACAACCATTCTTGCAAATGGCAGTGACCCTGTTACTCTCATTCTTTAAGAATTTGAAATTAGTTCCATTAAGGATAGAATGCTCTCTAAGAGCAGCTCTAAACACACTTACAGAGAAAAATATCATGCCTAATTTCAGGTCTGCTCTTTCCATATCCCTATCCTCAAAGAACTCAAGGAATTCAATTTTGTCCTGCCCATCTGAAGATTGCAAAGGACTGTTTAGGTCATCACTCTCAACTTCATCTTTGTCGGCTACATTTTGTTGTGATAGACCCTCACCACTGCCACTCCTTGGACTCACATGTAATGGATTCTCACAACTGTCATTCATTTTCCTCACATCACAACTGCAGTTCTGTTTTTTCTCATATCACCATTGCCATTCCATTTCTTTATATAATCTAACTCATCCAAACCATCTAACTTGTCTCTATCAGTGAAGTACTCATGACCACTATCACTAAAACTCCCACTATCAGTGCTTACATTCCTTTTACTCTCCCTTCACAAACTCGCATCATTATCATGATTCTCCACTTGTTCTGGACTATCCACGTGTGTAACTATTACACCCCCATCGTTGTGAATTGCAAGCATATCTAGAACATCATTATCATCTTTAACCTCCCTTAATCCTCCATCTAAATCACAACCAGGTAGCTTATGATACATTTTGTGATTTGTTGGATCCCCCAACTCTTTGACTATATCTAGCATCTCAAAATATTACGGGTGAGCATCGTGTCATGTCGTGTCATATCGGGTTCGTGTCAGAAACTTGTCAACACTAACCCTACCCATTTAGCTAAACGCGTTATTTATCTTAACACTAACACTATTCGCTTATAATAGTTATAAACGTGTTAACCTGTTTACAACCTTTTTAATAACAAGTTTACATTTTTAATTTCATACATATTTCAATAATAAAATTACATAAATTATAATAAATAAAAATCTCTAAACAATTTGCAAAAAGCATTTAAATAATTCGATAGAAAAACAACATTAATCCATGTATAAAAACTCCATAATTCAAACAATTGATGGAAATTTTTTTTTTTACAAAAAATCAACTACAAAACACCAGCATAACAGTAACAAGTTTGCCAAGAAATATTGGTTGAACATTCTATTAATTTGAATTCAGTCAAACATTAACAATATTGGTTGAACATTCTATTGATTCAGATTCAGTTTCATCTTTATCTATAGTCATTTTTTATAACATCTTTTACGAGCTCTTTCAATTTCATTTTTTCAAGCGCTACATAATAATAAAAATATACACGTAAAAATTTATTTATTTTTATTTAAGGAATCACATAAAACTGAAAAAATTAGAATACCAGGATACAATGATAGTGCATACGAATCGAATCAAACACTGTGCGGGACAGAATCTACATCTTTTAAAAAAATTGTATTGCGCCGAACCGTCCGAACGGACGGGAAACCGTTTGGAGGGAAAACTGTACAGAAAAACAATATATTTTTCTAAACCTCAAAAATTAAAACCCCGTACACCCACAAGGCGAAATAGAGATTATACATGCACGATCCCTCTAGTTTGATCACGTTTCAGCTCTTGAAAGATTGAAGATTCAAGATCAACGGGGCGAACCATCAATCTTGTCTATGCTTTAGATCTTCTGTTATATTCCATAATGCCGGAAAAAGAACAAAGTGTGGGCTCTGATCATTCTTGTTCCAAACCCTGTTTGGTTGCCTTCTTATTTTTCTGGTTATTACAGATACGTGAAAACCCTAGGAGGCTGACTGTTGTGTATCACATGAGTTATGGCAACTGGGGTTATAACGGTATATAAATAGGCTATAACAGGGACCTAAAGAATAAATAAAACACAGACTTCTAGTGTAATTAGGAAAACTTACATCAACCCGAAAGTAATTTTTTAAAAACATAAATTACAATTCATACCATTAAAGAATTATAATTACACTTTTGGCCTTATTCTCATAATCGAATATTCAAACTTTTGTTATTAAATGCTTATTTATTCTCTTCCACGTTAAGATTACAGATACTCATCGATTAAATTAAATTACTGATAATTATAATTTAATTGATCTCTTCCATAATTCCTTAAAATCTTCTGTTTAATTTATTTAATATGCCGGATTATAAAATTTACTTGCAGTGTTTGACACGATCAAAACATATAAACTTCCTTAAAAGGGTATCATCAATCTCTATGCTAGGACATGGATTCTGTCAGTAATTATTATCCACCCTATAAGTAATGCTGTTATCTGTAATTCATCAAAACCTTCCGCTTAACTTATTTGATATACCGGATTATAAAATCCACATGCATTGTTTGGCATGAACAAAACCTATAAGCTTTCTTAAAAGAGTATCTCTGTCAATAATTAATATCCACCATATAAGTAATGCCGTTATCCAAATCATCGAAATTATAGACTCGTAAAAAATTGCACCCTTTAATGAATCAAAATAACGAACATTAAATATACGTGCTAATAATTATTTTGAAAGTAAGAGTATAAGCACTCATAATAACCATGAAGTGTAAATTAATTTATATAATCAATATAAAATTAATTTTCTCAACTTGGTCTTGCTTAATACACACAAAGTGTATTAGCAAAATGAGTCGGAACAATAGTCAAGATTATTACAGTTTCCTATAATCAAAACTGATCTACTAAAACACTGTACTACAACCGTGCCGATAGTGTTTTCAATTCTATCTAAGACTGTGAATTAAAAATTTATATTCTACAAGAACCGATAGTCTGATCTTCCGTGTGTAAGTCAAACTCTATACACCAAATTAACTACTATGTAGAATAAAATACACTTATGCACAATATTAAATAAATAATGAAACGCGTATATTGCTCATACAGATTCTCATTAAAAAATAAATAAATTTTTTAAAATATAAAATCAAATACCAAAATCCAATGTATGATTTTTAGTATACAATCTTAATAATAATCCTATATATAAGTAAAAAGTATATATATAATCAGGTTATATATGCGTTTTTAACGGATTTTGAGTTCGTGTCGTGTTTCGGGTTAACACAGAAATTAAACGTGTTAAATGAGTCATTTTCGGGTTACACGAGTTCAACACTAACTCAACTTATCGAGTCGTGTCATTTTTTTATTTCATGTTGAAATGGTCAACCCTAACCCTCTAACTTTGTGTAGAGTTCGAGTCGTGTTAACGTGTCGGGTTAAAAATTTTCACCCCTACAAAATATAATATCTTATTAGGATAAGCATTTCTTATGAAATTCACATTACCCTACATTGACAAAATACCCTCATAGTGTACTTTCAATGCCAAAACTGATGCATACATCCTATGTTAACAAATAGAACAGTAAGCATGGGGCCACAAGCATAAAATATGTACACACACACATAATATATATATCTTGGGTCCACTAGCACATTTACATAGTAAACAAACACACACACAAGTTATTGACCATCAAAGACTAAAATAGCACGAAAACAACAAAAACCCAATTTTTACTATATTCTGGCAATATATAAGAATCAACCACCATTTCAAAAAAAAAAAAATCTGGCATACTACTGTAAGTTGTAGTGTGTTTTTTTTTTTTAAAACACACTATAACTTATAGTACATAGGAAGGAGAAATTTGGCTTTTCTAGTACATATATATTCAACTTACAGTAGTACATAGTAAAAAGCTTTTTAGCATATTTTTGGTTACCTAGCAGTCACTCTTACTCTGAAGGTGTAGGCTTGATTGGCACTTGCAGAGAATACAACGTTGAGTTATTTAAGAAAGAGAGATTTATGCCTTCTTCAAGAGATGGGAGATTATACTGAATATAAGTGCCTTCTTCATACATAAACATATCGTTAGTAATATAAAGAAAAGGGGGAGGGAAAAAGCCCGCCAAATATGATGGGCATTCTTGTCTTTTTCATCTATTAATTAAAGGGTAAGACTGACATTTCATAATCAGAGCATCCAGTGATATCTCAATTCATATAGATAAAGGCAATTCAGTGTTCACTTTTAAACGCCAAGGTGGTTAAGTAAAAACCGATCATAATTGAGGGGGGTTTATTGTAATCTTCCCTAAAAAATAATAATAATATTTTATTTTATTTAAACTTTTCCAACAAGTTTTACTTGCATATAAAACTTATGGTTGCCTTGCCTGGTTGATCTATTTTGAGGTTGGAATTGCGGGAGTCCCGCGTGATGAAATAATGATGAGGACTGAAGCAATTAAGGATGATTGGTTTCCAGTATGGAATAAGGAGTTTGAATTCCCTCTCACAGTTCCTGAACTGGCTTTGCTTCGGATTGAAGTGATGGAGTCTGACACATCCGCTAGAAACGACTTCGGAGGCCAGACTTGCTTGCCTGTCTCAGAGTTAAGAAGTGGAATACGAGCAGTTCCACTCTATAATCGCAAGGGAGATAAGTATAAATCCGTTAGGCTTCTTATGAATTTCAAATTTGTTTGAAGTTGCCATCCCTTTGGGTATGTTTGATTAAAAAGATAAAAAAAAACGATAAAAAGTGAAAATGATCGAAAGTGAATGAAATAAAGAGAAAAAAAATATTTTCTTGCATTTGTTTGATTAGGATAAGAATTTTTACAAGAAAATGATAGAAAAATTTGATTTTTAAAAAAAGATATTGTATTTATCTAAATAGTCCTTATATGTTTGAAACAAATATAAACTATTGACAGGCTATGGACAAATTTAAAAAGTAAGATAACCCGTTTCTACTTTCGTATAAAACTAATTTTTCTTTGCATAATTTACGGGAAACCAAAGCCTAAGTTCATAAGCTTAAGAGAGTCAAACAAAATAATTTACTTTCTATCAATTTTTTAGACTTTCCTACTAATCAAACTGCCAAAAAAAAAAAAATCTCTTTTCCTCATCTTTCATCATTATCTTTCTAATCAAACAGGCCCTTATTGTATTGTAAGTCTTTCATTCTGTTGCTTTGTTGTATAGTTCCATGCATTCAAATGTTTTCAGTACCATTTTTACTTTGTTTCAGCGACAACATTATTCTCTTGGGTTTTTTCACCATACAGAAATGCACCAGTTTTTACTTCTATTTCAGCTAAGCATTCTCTTAGGGTCCTTTTGATAAGAAAAAATATATATATACTAGAAAGTGAAAAAGGTAGAAAGTGAAGTAAAAGAAAATAAGAAAGAAAATTTATTCTCTCGCAATCATTTGATTAGTAAGAAAATGGTAGAAAATTTTAATTTTTTAGTTTGGAAAGCATGAAAAAATATAAGAAAACTTATACATTTTACGAAATTATACTGTGAAAAGGATGGTAGGAGTAGGAATATAGATAAAACAGGGGAAAAAAAAAATGAGCATGGATAATTACGAAAACTATGTAAATTCAGTTCTCACTTTCACTGGGGAAAAAAAAATCTTGCATAATTTGTCAAAATCAATAGCTAAATTGGAAGGCTTAAAGAAGGTTGTACGAAAAAAAATCATTTTCCAACACTTTGTACGGAAAAATCATTTTCTCTTTCTGGCATTTTCTATAATTCTATCTCTATTCCATCGTTTCGCCGTACAGAATTGCCATGGTGAGACTAAAGGAAATATTTAATGACAATAACGACAAAAACACTAGTAACATCTTATGATAAGACTCTTGTTATTCTGGTCCCTCATTTTGTAACTCGATTTAAAGTCGTGTTTTTTAGTTTAAATGATTTTAAGTCAAATATAGGAATTAGCATGGATAATTGCTAGTTTCTGTACAAGTTAATCTCTATTAGAACAAATGACGGTCATAAAGAGAAAGGGGGGGCCAGGCCCCAGAGGAGAGAATGCCTCCCAAGATGAAGTTTATCGTAGAAGAGTATCATCACCTGCCACTGCATAGGTAACGACCTCATGAGCATGAAACATGTCCCCAAATTAACTGCCACTGCATAGGTAACGACCTCATGAGCATGAAACATGTCCCCAAATTAAAGTTGCTTAACAAAAACCCAACTCCTCATAAGAATCCCAGGCTGCTCTCAATAGTTGCACTCCCTGAAACTAGCCAGTTGGCATTTGATTAGGTGTGCTTGTGGTTTAAAAACCAACTTTTCGGCGTATAGAACCCATAAGATATTGACCGGAATATCCATAAACTCAGAGAAGCAATATTGACTGGAATTATTTTGAAAGAGGAAACGAGAAACCAAAACACACGTAGAAGCATCTAGGCTCCAAGAAGGCCCCGGTTGTTGTATCAATTTCATAATCCTCATCAAGATCCTCCATAGTCTTTCAAAATACAAATTGTTTTGTTCCCATTGTGATGAAAGGCATTAGACCAAATGCTCGGCTACCTTGATCTCATTAACAACCTTCCTCTGTTCTTTGAGGCTAATTCCTGTCTGGACAACATGCAATCAAGGTTAATTAAGAAGAAAATTCACATGGCATGTGGATTCAATTAAAGACTCTTGAATTAGTAGTCTGTTTACCTTGCTCCTCTTGACAATAATTCCAGCCTATGTTATGAAGTTGGCGAGGAATCTACCCTTCTGTGCAAAGTGTTTTCAGGAGTTGAGGAAATTTGAAAAGGAACTCGCTGATTATGCCGCGACTCATCCATATATAATTTTGGGTACTTTTTAGTTGAGTTCGTGTATCCCTAGTTTTGAAGTTTAATTTATTCGATCCTTAGATATACACCTGCACCCAACACTCGTAATCTGAGCCGTGTAACATAGGGAAGAACAGGCAATTCAATAAGCTAGATCCAAACATGCTCACCCTGAAATCAGCTTTTCTTTTCGCAGTACGTCCTTTGATGACACTGACACTTCAAACTCTGGTTTTTTAAAATGTTTGCACCCACCAGGTTTTGTAAGATCAAGATCCTGCATAAAACCACACCAGGCATGGATAAGAACAAAATGGGAGTGCCACAAATTATATAGTTGAAAGCCATAACTCAAATTTTTTTGATTAGTACACAAAATTGAAGGGTCATAAAGTTTTTATTTCGAAGGCACAAATTCAAACCCCATCAAAAAATAGACAAATCAAACTAACACGCTCAGTGTCTGCAGTGGAGAGTTGGAAACCACGAAAATACCGAGCTGGAAGGATAACCGGATCAAATCACACAATTGACATCGGATTCAGTTCCGTTGTCAGGGTATTCAAACCAGATGATCACATGTAGCGAAGGGCCAACTCACAAATTAACTTTGGGTTATCCTCAGGCCATGCCCATTCACAGATTGGCATGCATCAATTCAAGCGGGGCCATGCCAGCCGCATAGGCTTATGACTTGTAAAATAAAACAAAAGGAAATATATAGCTAAAACAAAATAACATGAACCATCTCCAGAAATAATGATCATAAGGTACCAATCTTCATGTAAATAAGATGAAACAAGAATGATAACAAAGCTGCACCAGTAAACAGATGCCTCAAATCATCCCAGGCCCAAAAGTGAGATCTGATCCGAAAGCATAATCATCTATTTCTATTCCATTCAGATTAGACCCAAAATGCGCTGCTGCTTTCTTCAATTTCCCGTCCACCCTGTCCGACGATGTACCGAAACTGTCGTGTAGACCATCCAAATCTCAGATCTGTTTCCGATACTTAATTTAGAACCAAAATCATCTGTCATGAGCCTTCACAGTTCTATCCAGCTTTTGATAAAATGCACTAAACTTTGAACCTCCAAGAAATATCACGAAATATCCGATGCTCGAAATCATCAGCAGACTCAAATTGGATCATAGTTTGGCTGCATGGGTACCTGTTTAGGAACAGAAGGAATCAGGTGCAGAATATTGCATTTTGTTGAAGCTTGTAAATGTATATTCTGAAAGGGCATAACCAAATGTGACCTCTAGGCCATGCCTAAAAATTAATGCATGAATTTTTTAGGGTGACTTATTTTTAGAGGCTTTTTGTATTTTCTCTTCTTTTTGTGGGAGTCCCTTTTTATATATGGGTGGCATTTCCTAATGCCTTTTCTATAGAATTTCCTCTATTTATGAAAAAAAAAATTAATAATAATAACAATAACACATGAATTACTGGAGCTACAGGTGACATGTGTTGCAATATTATAGTGGAAGATGCCCGTTCAATTCTCAATCTCCAAATCAAGATACCTGGGGTTTGGGTTCTAGCATTGACAGAGCTAGAGGTTCAGATGATCACAAATAATGTTTGAACTAATTGGAAGTCCCTATAAAAGCAGGATTCCCTTGTATTAAGGAAGAAGATAATACCTTGAGTTCTATTGTTCCATCGGTCATCAACCGCGCTCTATAGTCAACGTCCCAACGGCCCACTATTGACAGTGACGTTGATCTTATGGTAGCTTTTTTTGTTTTTGTGATTTCACTCACTCATTAGTATTCAATAATTTAGCAAGTTATTTTAATTTTGCTTTCTTCGTGACTTCAACTACAGAGCAAGAAGCTATTCGATCCTATACTGGAATAGGTTGCGTCTAATCTCATACTTGGCATGATAGATGTTCTGATATCAAATGTTATAAATCATTTAATAAAACTTATTCTTAAAAATTAATTTACAAGGAGATCATGTTCAAATAACTTGTATACATATGAATATTCTTTTCTTTTAATGGAATATAGAACAGAATAGCGGAGGCCAAGAGAATACAGGAAGCATGCTAGGCTGGCCTTCACAAAACACGGATGCGTGTGCACACCATCTATACAAACTCACTAAGAAAATATAGAATATTAAACAAAAGCAATTGCCATTCTGCATTACTGCAGTGTTTTATCATGACATAAATGTAGAAATTATAATTCGGCGCACTAGGCCCGAATTATAATTGTTAAAATATTAGATTTAGATTGATTAGAATATTAGATTGATTTTATTCTGATTTGATTTTATTTTATTATATCTTCTTATTGTTTATCCCTATTCGCCTATAAATAGGCCATATCTTATACAGTTTCAATAGACAGAGAATATACAGTTATTTTCTCTTCTCAATTTCTTCAATAATCATCAATCAATAAATGCGCTGTTCAACTAGGCCCGATTTTGCTAACAAGTTTTTTGAATCCTCTAGCTAAAAAGTCAAAAAATCGGACGAAGATTGACAAAAAGGGAAAAAGATCAAAAAAGTTAAAAATTACAATACTAATTCTTAGACTATTTTATTCAAACTTTTATATTATTCTAAAGACAATAATTGTGATACTCTATCCCACATATGTGGAAAAGAGAAATTACGTCTGGTATATATAAAAAAATTTATGGACTACTATTAATAATTTGGATTTAAGTATTTTGGACTGTATTGTTATGCTTTTATCTCAAGTTATTAGACTAATAGTCTACTTGAATCGTTACAAATGGTATTAGAGTTAATTCTAGTACCGTCATGGACTCTGTGGCAGTGTGGATAGAGGAATAGAAGTTCCAAAAAAAGGTAGAAGCCTTAAGGTTGTATACTTTGTGCACGTTAATAGGTTACTCACATTTCAACTAAGGAAAGAATTTGGCCATGTGACGAAAGCGTTGCATATTTGAGTGAGTATATTATAGTACCCCATCTCATATCGATGGAAGAGAGAAGTTATGTATGGTATATAAAAAAACTTGTAAATTACTACTAACAATTTATGTTTAAGCATTTTGGAGTGCGCTATTAGGCTCTTATTCAAGTTGTTAGACCGGTGGTTCACTTGAGTCGTTACGATAATACTAATGTTTGATAATTTATTTATTATTATTGCCAACTATATATAATCATTATAATCACTTATATAGAAAGTCAATATTATTCAATTTGAATAAAAAAATAACTTTTTACTAATTAACCTATTTTGAACACATTTTAATTTTTTGGTTAAAATACAAAAAAAATAATAGTAATATCTTTTAAGCAATTTATCAATCACGCTCTAATTTTTGAATATTGTCCCTCCCCTACAAAGTTCATCCTCAAGGACAAACTGATTAGATAACCACCTTTGGGGGGGTGGGGGGCTGAGTTTTAGTTTTTAATTAGGATAATTACACTTACGTTTCTTGAAATTTAAACTTATTACAGAGATCTCTTCTGTGGTATTTGAAATTACACTGCCCTCTCATGTCAGACTTGTCTGGCAAACGCTGTTAACGGCAAAAGAATTTTTACCATTTTACCCTTCGTCTCCATTTGTAATTTTATTTGCCCTAATTTTTACGCTCTCTCCTCTATGCCATTTCTCTCTCTCCCTCCCTCTGCTCTCTCGCTCTCCCTCCCTCTACTATTTGTCCTCTCTCTCTCCCTCCCTCCCTCTCTCTGCTCTCTCGCTCTCTCTCCTCTCTCCGCTATCTCCCCCGAGGTGCCTTGGATTGAGATTACTGAACAAAAAAAATTGAATATCCTCAAGATACGAAGAACATCTACAACACAATCACAATATATATGAACTGCAATCTGAAAATGAAGGAAGATACAAAATGGTTTAGAGCTGGAGCTCTCTGTAGAATGTTTGGAGCTGGAGCTCTCTGTATATATATATATATCAACCACACGCGGCAATACCACTACCACTTACTGCCTCCGGTGTTTACTATTCTTTTGACATCTTAACGCCGTTAATGAACGGCTCCAATCATTGGTACACTGCTTCGGCAAAACTAAATCGAAGAATTATCATTTAATAAATTTTATTAAAAACTATTTTTCTAACTTATTTATAATTTGTCAAAAACATTATCCGATCAGTTGAGTGTGTATCTTTCGCCTATTAGATCAATCTATTTTTTTATTTTGATCAATTTCAAGGGTAAATTATTTGATTTCTACACAGAAAAAAAAGTGTTCTTGTTCAAAACTGGATTTATATATATATATATTACAGAGAGCAGAGGGAGAAGGAGAGGGAGAGGGAGGGAGAACACACGCCACCGCAGCACGCCACCGCCGTCTCTGTCGTGTCTCTTTCCCTCTGCTCTCTTGCTCTCTCTCTTCCTACGCCGTACGTCGTCGCAGCCACCGCCGACCCTCACTAGCGGTTTTGGGTGGTGGTGGTTTTCGGTGGGTGACGGAGGTTTTGGGTGGTGGTGGTTTGGTGGGTTAGGTGGTTTTGAAGGTTTCAGTGGATGGTTTTAGTTTGGTTCTGGAGAAAGTAGAGAGAGAAAAGAGTTGATTTTGGAAAATTAAAAAAATTATAATTTAAATAAAGGTAAAAGTGGAAATAATATAAAATAATTGTTGATGTCAGTATTTTTTGTTAAATTTTTAAACGTTTATTTGACGGAATAGGGTATTTGAAATATAAAAACAAAGCATAAGGAAGAACAATGTAATTTTAGAGACCACGGGGAGGTACCTGTAATAAGTTTAAATTTTAGGAGAAGTAAGTGTAATTATTCCTTTTTAATTTTTGTTTACTAATATTAGTAATAAATTATAATTTTTTTAAAATATTTATAATTTTTATTACAAGTTATAATTATTTTTTATTTTTATTTTTATTTTAACTACAAACTAAACATATTTATTAAATACTTACAACTTTTATTATAAATTATAATTTAAAAATTATTAATCTTAATTTTAGCAATGCTTTACATCCTCGTTATCTAATCCAATTTCGCAAAATTAATAGTTTAAGAGGCAAACCGTTACCAGATGATTTCACTTTTTTATTTTTTTAATTTTTCAATCCAATCCCACCCCAATCTCCCATAACAAACAAGCCCAAAAGTACCTGAACTTGGATTCACAGAAAAAGTGCTGACCGTCGGGAGCACAACAAGCCGACATTGACGGACCTCAACAAACCCCGACCAACTTTCATCTCTCCTAAAATCAAATACCGACAACAATACGTAAGCTTTCTCTTTTTCTTTCCCTCAAATCACATCCAATCACAACAGCATTAAGAAAATAAAGATATAAAGGCGGAGGTATCAAGTTAAGAATTTTTAAATGTTTTAATTATACTTTTTACTACTCTTTTTAATATTTACTAATAATAATTTGTGAGTACCCATAAACACAATTAATAGATTTAGATATAATTTAAAAAATGATGGTGAAAAATAATAATTTGTGAGTATCCATAAACACAATTAATGAATTTAGATATATTTGTGAGCACCTTAACTTGTGCTCCAGGGGCACCTGTTAGCATTTTCCATTAACTTAATATCTCTTATGGGGACTATCCTAAATTTATTGGAGAGGTGAGTTGTTAATTTCAGAACTATTTTGATTATTTTTGTACATAAAAAAATTTAATTTTACTAAAATCATGTCAAATCAAATAACGTATTATTTATTCGTAAGTTATTCTACTTCTAACCAAATATTTCTCGGTATATAAAATATACATTAATAATATTAGCACTAATACTCCATGCACTAATAATTCAAATATACTAATTATAATTATCTTATGAAAATAATCCTTCAACCAAACAAGCCCTAAAAAAATCAAATTATCTCAAATAATTCAGTTTTTGTTTTTAAGTTTCACATTACTCATAGAAAAAAAGTCACTTTTTTTTAATGTCTCAAACAGAGGTCTAAGAATATTGCCATTAGTTTTGAACTTTTTAAGCCAATTAATTAATAAGGGTTTGTTTTGATAAATTTATATGATTTGAGTTATAAGTGGTTGGCAATGCAAAACATTAAAACATAACATTTGTGAATCAATCATGTTTTTTTCCTTGTTCTAACCACTTAACTGTTAGTATACATATCCATATTAATTATTAAAAAAAAAAACACTTGGGTGATGGTATATAGACATAATGGCCTCTGTTTGGGATAATTGCTTATTTATTTTATTTTGTATATTTTTATTTTTAGTAAAAAAATTATCGTTTAATCAAATTATTATTTTTTTTTTGACTCTCCTCTCATCGAGACAAGTCAAAAAATAGCAAATATCTTTAACTAAAATATAAAAAACACATTACGAACAAAGTCAAAATAACCCAAAATAAATTAATAATCCTAATTTTATGTTATTTATGTTCATCTTTAATGAACTTTTTCATCTTTTGATTAAAAAATTTTATTTTTTTGGTTCATCTCATCGAGTTGATTTAAAAAAATAAAAAATTTTAACCAAAAGATGAAATAAAAAATTAAAAAAATAAAATTTTCAAAATATAAAAACAAGTTCATGGTTTAGTGAACTTTTTTCATGATTTAATCGAACTATTTTACTTTTAGACTTCTCTTATTAAGACAAGTAAAAAAAGTAAAAAAAATTGATCAAAATATAAAAAGAAGTTCAAAAAAGACAAAAATAGCCAAAATAAGTCAATAAATCAAATTTATTGTTGTTTATTGTCATCTTTAGTGAACTTTTTTCATCTTTTCATTGAATTTTTTTATTTTTTCGATTCATCTCATCAAGGTAATTTGAAAAAATTAAAAAAAAAATTAGTCAAAAAATGAAAGAAATTCAGAAAAGGCAAAAATAAGCAAAATTTATGCAATTTTGCCCAAACATGGCCTTTATTTGTAAAAATAAATAAATAAATATTAAAGAATACAAATTTAAAATAATTTAGTAATTCTAGAGACACAAAAAAAACTACAATCTTTACTATAACTTATAACTACTACTACTGTATAACTACTATTACAATTTATAATTATTTTTATTTTTATTTCAGCTATACGCTACAATATTTACTAAATACTCACAATTTCTACTACAAATTACAATTTATAAATTATTAGTTTCAGTAATACCAAACACTGTCATAATAGATTTTGGAGAAATGCATCAATACACACTTTATTTTAGCTTTTTTGAAAAAAATGTAAAATAAAAAAAAATTGAGAGTATTTGAGATAATTTGAAAAAGTAGATGTTAGAAGAAAAAAGAAAAGAAAAAAAAAATTTAATTTTTTTTTAATTACCTTAAAAGTCGTGCAAGCTTATTTTTTCAAACGAGTTAATTTTTCTAGTGATTCCAAACTATGCCTAAACCATAAAGAAGTACTCGAAGTTACAAAATCAGACTCATAAATCAACCACAAAAATTCATAAATTAATAAAAAAAAACTCACAATCAAAACCACAGCATTCATACCACACAACTTTTGATTGATATTTTAAATACTTTATAATTTCAATCAAAACAACAAATATTCATAATCTTAGTCACAAAATTTTATAAGTGCATATTATACCTTCCGAAAAATGGGTATATATTAAAGCTTTTCTTTTAATTTTAAGTCTTAAAATTATTTTTGGAGTTTACCAACTAGAAGGGGAGAATGAACCAAATTATTTTTTGGTTTTTTTAATAATTATAATAATATTAATTTTAAAAAAATTAAAATTATGTAAGCTATTTCTTAAAATGTCTATAAAACTTAACTTCTAAGAAATTTAGCTTGTCTATCAAAAAGGAAAAAAAATTAAATTTTTTGGGATAAATATAAATCTTTTTTCTTTTTGCTTAAAATGTATATTGTGTCATTATTCTTTGTTGTTAGGCTATAGTATTTGGGATACATACAGAATTTGTCTATGCTTTTTTTAGAAGAGTCAATTTTTTTAATTAAGGGTATTATAGTCATTTAATTTAAAAAATTAAGAGTGTTTTGAGTGTTTATATTTTGTTTTCTTAAAAAGAAGTAAAGGCAGTATTTGGTGGTGAAATAAGAAGATGTGATATAGTCCTATATATAGTTATGTTTGAAATTTTTTTTTTTTTTTGAAGAGAATTAAGATAGCAGCCCAAACTAATTTAACCCTTATTGGTGGGTAGGGGACTATTTTATTCTAATCTCATGGGGGTAGGGGACTATTCTAATCTCATGGGGGTAGGATTGTTTTGTTTTGGGATTATTTGGGAAATTTTGTATATGAAGTTTTTTTTATTCTATTAAAATTACTTCAAACCAAACAGCGTATTATTTATTCTTAGATTATTCTATCATCAATAAAATACTTTGATACAAAAAATATTATATTAATAATGCAATTCATAATATTTTAGATACTAATAATTTAAATATACTAATTAATTATATAAAAATAATTCTTCAACCAAATGAAGAATCTTTAAAAAGATTATACTTTTAGATTCGTTTTAACATGACGAATTGAAAAATTAAAAAATTTAAATTCAAAAATTATAAAAGTTCAGTTAAAACAAAAAAAAAACACAAAAAATCTATCACAAATAGTGCTTTAGTGATCTTTTTCGAAATGTTAAAACTAGTTTTTTAGAAAATTGATTTTTTCTGGTTATAAAATAATCAGTTTTTTTTTTAAGATGACAAACAGAACTAACAGTTTTGATTTTTGAGTAACTAACCAACTAACTTCAAGAAGACCGTTGAGAACAATTTCAGTCAACCCCAACCCATCGCCGCCACCTTTCTCGTTCAAACGAATCCGTTCCTCCTCAAATCACCACCTCTCTCTCTCTCTCTCTCTCTCTCTCAAAATGCAAATATACTAATATTATATGTATATCGTCCTTTCAACGATCCAACTTCTCTGTTTCTGTGTCGCCGAAGTTCCAAAGATCCAACACATACTATGCATTCTTGGGCGTTGCTAAGAACATCGTCACCGTCGATCCTTCGAGCCGTAGCAGCTCAACGCCTCAGCGCTCGTCCGATCTTCACCCAATCAAACGGCTCATCTTCGTCGTCGTCGTTGTCAAGATCACATTGTGGATCCAGCAATGGCAATGGCAATAGCAAGAACAAGAATGGCGGCCCAACTTTGGAGTCGCTTCTGAAATCAGGGGTCCTCGTAGTTGGATCGAGCTTAGGGCTCTATTATTGGTCCTCCGATTCTGATACGAGATCTTTTTTGTCATTCGCTGATTCGCAGGGAGAGAATACGGAGCCTGCGAAGAAACCCAAGTTCATGTTTCGAGGTATATGAATGTTAAGCAATTTAGGGTTTACTTAGTGGTTTTGGGGTTTGTAGAGATATATGACAGCAAGAAATCCAAATGAGAAAGTTTCTATATATCTCTTGAATCACGCGCAAAGCATAAAAGAATACAAACAAACAAAAAACAAGTAAAAACAGAACACACAAAGATTTATGTAATTTCATAAGTTGTGTTTATATTTATGAACTCACATTTTTTACTTTATTATTTAAGATAATACAAGAATAATGTTTGGAGTTAAAGCTATAAGATAAAATAACACTGAATACATTAACAATGCAACCCTAATAGGTTAAATAATGTAGTTCCAAAATAGACTGATCGGTCGATCATCGATTCTGATCGATTTGTTCATCGATTCTGATCGATTTGTCTTAGACTACTTGCAATATTCTTGCAGACCGATCGATCGATCTCAACCGATCTGTCATCGATCCTGTTCGATTTATTTATCAATCCGTCCATAGCAGCTCCCAGTACTTTTATAGATTGATCAATCAATTTCTAGATTGTTCGATTAATTCGTCTATTATTCTAATGATTTTTCTTTTTTTACTTTTTATCAATTTTAAACTTGGCGCTCAATCCAAGTTTTTATAGAAAATACAAAAGAAAAAAAGTAATGCAATCACATACCATTACGTGGTTCATCCAAGTTATGGTTAAGTCTATAGAATTGTAACGTTTTACTACAATACAATAAGGTGTATTAAATTAAACAACTAATATAAATACTCAAAGAAATCAAAATGAGTCTGGCTTCGACCTAATGGTGCTAGCATCCGCTCTATAAATTAAATTTCACAAAAAATTATTTAAAATCATAATGTTTCTAAAGCTAGTAGGCCCCAACATAATCCATTTTTTATTGATAAATAGGGGTTGAAAGAGCGACTGAACATTACAATCTGTCCTGGACATGATCATAGACACTCTAATCCGAGACCTATCAAAACGAGACGAGCCATATGTTAACCTCCAACCGACCGAAGGCCAAGTGAAGCACAATCACGCCAAGCATGTCTCGAACCTCAGACTTCCTTAACCCAATCCTGTCGGAGTAAAGCCTGCTACTACCTTCGGTGGTCAAATCACACATTAATTGTAAATAAAATCCATAGGTGCAATCAACTTTTTGGGAAATCCTTTTAGTTGGTTTCTTCGTAAGCATTTCAATCATTTATTTCATCTTTCCCTCATTTTTTTTAGAGTATAAACAAAGGATTCTTGCAAATGTTCTTTAACAAGATTGAGGTAGCAAGGTTTATCTGATACCCAATTTCACGTCGGTAGAAAATAAAAATTGAATTTGGTAAATAAAAAAATTTGTGAGTTATTACTAATAACTTGGCTTAAACAATTTGAACCATATTGTTAGGCTTTTTATTTAAGTTATTGGGCCAGTAATCTGCTTGAGTCATTACAAATGGTATCAGAGCCAATCCTGATTCCCATGTAGGTTTCTACGGCAGTGTAGATAGAGGAGTAGAGGATCCGGAGAGAGGTAGAGACCCCAATGTTGTATACCTTGTGTATGCTAATGGGTTACTCTGTATCTGCTAATGGGATGCTATTCACATCCAACTAGGGGAAGAACTTGGGCTACGCGACGAGGGCGTTGCGTATTTGAGTGGAGAGATATTGTGATACCCCATCTCACTTCGGTGGGAGATAAAAACTGGTTCACTAAATTTGGTATATAAAAAAACTTGTAAACTACTACTAACAACTTGATTTAAGCATTTTGGACCGCGTTGTTAGGCATGTTATTCAAGTTATTGGACCTTGGTCTGTTTGGGTCGTTACCGCTTAAATTTACTGTAGTGATTCACATTCTAGAATGCAATGAATGATTTATAGGAGATTGATTTGGAATAAGTAATCTGTTTTTAACTTGAATTGAGTTGCTTAGGATCACTCAAGAGTCTGTTCAGTTTCAGATTATTAGTACATCTTCATAACAATTGCAACACATTGTGATGGCCTAGTTTACTTTTATTTCCATAACTTATTGTCCTGTCAAAGAATAACAAATTTTGGACAGAGTTATGTGGACCTGCTGTTTCAGTTGATAGGATCTAATCAATTGCAATTTTTTTTTTTTGGTCACTCTCTTAGAACTATTTGATGGAATTCAACTTTGCTACACAGTTTGATGACCCAAGTTGCATCCATTATTCAAGAGTCTTTAGCTCAAGCTTCTTAAAGTTATTCATTAAGAGTCATTCGCCATAATTTGATTTATACATGAAGAATCGAATAGAAATTGGCTTAAGATGGAATTTATTTTTCTAGTTACAATTTCCATAGTAGATTCAGAGTATTTGGAGTTCAATGCCGCATTTGGAAAAAAAGTGGCCAAACAAATATCTGAACATGGTTCATTTCTTCAGCTAATATGCATTCAGTTGTCTTGCTCACTATTTGCACCGGGCTAGCTCTTAGTGGTACTGTTTTGTATTTTCAGATGCGTACAGGAGAAGGGTTTTCTTTAAGTATGAAAAACGCATAAGAATGCAAAGTCCTCCTGAAAAGGTATGTAACTTCACTGAAGATAATCCGCTGTTACAGCTATGTACCAAAGCAGTAGATACGATTTAATTCTAAGTTCTAACTTCTCAAGTGTTTTTGGTAGAAATGAATATATTATGTATTGCATTTATCCTTTTAAATAAATTCAAGTCTAAAAGGGGAAGATACTATTAATGTGCCAGAAATTATTTATGTCATGACTCTTGAATTTTTTCTAGCAAAGATCTCATACTACTAATTGATTTGAACCGCAAAGAAGTCAGTTATGAGGATTCTACACTGCAAGCTAGAACAAATAAGAATTACATAGAAAAGGTAGGAGAGGATTTCACTCTCTTTTATTTTCGAATCTAGTTGATGTGGAGGGATTGTAACTTTCCAATTTCCATGAATTTCTCATCTGGTCCGTCCCAAATTCGGGAGCAGGGTTGATTGAGTGGAAGTGGTCCAACCCGTAATGTATAACGAGTCAACCCTTTGGGCTTCCTATCATCCTGGCCATTTGTATGCATCTCTTAGTGTTCCCATCAATGTATTAATGACATATTTGAAGAAGTTCTTATAGGATATCTATAATTGTGTCACTTTTCTTGCCTACGATCTAAGGAAAAAGGAGATTTAAGCACCTTAAGCTTGCATTGAGTCTCTAATAATGCCATGTTGTCTTCTCTAGCTGTTACCTGCAGTTGTCAACTGCATTCTTTATAATCATAATTAGTTAGATAACATCACTCCTGAGCACTGCAATTGAATCCATCACCAGAATCCTAGTGCTTCAAGTTGGACAAGCTTGTAAGTTGCATGAAAGTGAACAATTTGATGGTAATTACAATCCAAGATATGTTTCTACCATCATTCATGTTTATTGTCCATATACTTTGCGGTTTCGTTATTTCAGGTTTTCGAGTACTTTGCGTCAATTCGAACCCCAAGTGGAGAGGTACTTATGACGCCAGCAGACTTGATGCGGGCAGTTGTCCCCGTATTTCCTCCATCTGAATCAAATCAAATTAGGGAGGGATCTCTGAAAGGGGAGTGGGTTCCTGGGGAGTTGCATTGTGCCCCTTCAAGTTTTTTCATGCTATTTGATACCAACAATGATGGACTTATATCATTTGTGGAGTGAGTGACAACTTGTGCCTTTAAGATTGCTTGTAACTTGTCTAAAAAGGGTGCTGATTACACTATTTGAACCTGCTTGAATCACGTTTTGAAAGGCAATCTTTCTGGAGTAATCTCTTTTCATTTTCTTTTTCTTTTTCTTTTTCTTTTTTGGCTGTAACAGGTATATCTTTTTTGTAACGATACTCAGCATCCCAGAATCAAGCTTTTCTGTGGCATTTAAAATGTTTGACCTCAATAATAACGGGTAGGTCTAACATGTATTCATCAACCAGGATGGCATCTGGAAGAGTTTCACACTGAGTATTACTACTTTGTGTTGTTTTACCTTGATATGTTCATGCACTCATTCCTATTTTGCTGCTTTCATCTAGTAGTGAGTCTCTGTGTATAATGTTTGTTATGCTCCTTGAAAAAACTAAGTCCAAAGTACTGCCAAAAGATCGTATTGAACACTTATTTTGGGTAGCTTTAAGAAATAAAATTAGTCAGCAGGTGGTTGCAAACTATTAAGAAGCACAGTGCTATGAAGAGTTATAATTTCATATTGATTAAGAACTTGAATCTGAATGCCAACAGAAGGTTACCGTAATTCTATATTCCTATCGCGATGGTGATTGTGATTTGTTAACTATTCTAATTGTTTTAGATGCGAGAAACAGAGCCCAGATAAGGATCAAAAGCGACCATCAGATATTTTCTATATGCGTATTTTCATTGATATTTAACAATTTAATTGGTTGGTATTGATACTGATGCTCTCTTGAAACCATACTCTGATGCTGAAAGCATGTAGTCCTCTATGCTGTTGGTGGACTGCTGCTTTCAATTATATAATGCAAGTTAGGCAGCACTTCTTCAATGATATAATTTTAACCTCCACATCAAGTAGGCTTGTGCTGCTACTTGTTTTGTGTTGCCTGACATTTTGGACTTTGCACAATGCTGATAAGTGATAACCATCTGTTTGAAGAACTGCTAATTATCACAAACCTTGTAAATGAAATAATGTCATCAATCCCTGGGTAAATTTTCTCAATTTTTAATGATAACGTCACGATCTAATGAAACATTTGGGTTGAGTTTTATCATTCCAAAGATCTCTTTCATACTGCCTGACCTAGGATTTAGTTTTTCTGTTTGTGGTTATTTTGAAGGCACTGTCATCTAATTCAGCTTTGCTAACTGAATATTCTGTAGCAATATTTGTAAGATTATTGGGACAAAAACTTTGAAGTCTAGTTTAGAACTCCTTGTGCCTATATCTGATTACTGAGATCTTGCCGAACTCTTTCCCACGTTCTTATCATTTTATGTTTCCCTTCCATGTTCACAAAGTAGTGAATGGCTTCAAACAACGAGTGGTTTCTGAAAACAGACACAAAGATCTAGCAATTGTTCATGTTAGATACTGACAATGAGTGATTTCTTTGGATTGTTATAAAAAATCCAACGAGTGATAGTGGCTTCTAACAACAAGCGATTTCTTTGGATTGTTATCAAAGAATGCTTCCGTCCAACAGTAAAAATTCAAGCATTGCATGCTTTACAGTTCTCTAAGAATTGTTCTTGAGATTAAGTGTTTTGTATGCTTGAAAGTTTGGTTGCACTTATCTAGCAAAACTTTGAAAACTGACATGTATCGTAAACGAATTATACCTGGTGCAACAAGGTCAAAATTTATTGTTTTACTAACCATTCCTATCTTGTCATATTTCCAAGATATATTGTGATTATCCAATTTGTTTACAGCTGCTTATACTTAGTAATAGTTCTCGAAAGATTCAAAACACAAACCATGCAATCTGCTTATATCTTGTATGGATTCTTGAGTTTTCAACTTCTGACCTGAATAAACAGGGAGATAGACAAGGAGGAATTTAAGAAGGTGATGGCGTTGATGCGAACTCATAACAGACAAGGGGCTCATCACAGAAATGGACTGCGTATTGGATTAAAAGTTTCGGGTTCTGTAGAAGATGGGGGTCTGCTAGAGTACTTCTTTGGCAAAGATGGCAAGGAATGCCTTGAACATGGGAAATTTGTCCAGTTTTTGAGAGACTTGCATGAGGAAGTATGTTGATTGCTCTCTCTCTCTCTCTCTCTCTCATGTTTCTAATAAATCTGCTTTTTTCAATCTATTTGACATTGGGGGGGGGGGGGGCGGGCGGGCGGGTGGTTCTGTTTTGTTATAACTTGAAAATATGTAAATAATTTGGGATTTTTTTTCCAATAATTATTTCTGCATTGTACAGGGAAGCAGCCTCCCCAGAATGCCTGGGTAAGTCTGTAATATGCATACAAGTTTTTGGGTGCTTAATGTTTACAATAATTATAATGTCTTTAACCTTGTAGATATTGCGGTTGGAATTTGCCCATTATGACTACAAGTCACAAGGAACCATATCAGCTAAGGATTTTGCATTGTCCATGATTGCATCTGCTGACATGAGGCATATAAACAAGTTTCTTGATCGGGTTGAAGAATTTGATGAGGAACCAGATCTCAGAAACATGCGCATTACATTTGAAGAATTCAGGAATTTTTCCAAACTACGAAGAAGATTACAGCCTTTGTCTCAGGCAATCTTCAGTCATGGGATAGTGAATGGGCTGTTGACAAAACCGGATTTCCAAAGAGCTGCATATCAAGTATTTTTACTATGCCATCTTTTGATTCTTATTTTCTGTTTTTTTCCCCCAAACAATTGGGCTCTCCATATTAACATGGTAATTTTCCTTGTCACAAGGTTTGTGGTATCTATCTCACTGAAAATGTGGTTGATATGATATTTTATGTGTTTGACACAAATCGCGATGGGAGTTTGAGCACGGATGAGTTCCTAAGAGTGTTACAGAGATGGGAAAGGGGCATCTCACCACCAAGGGAGCCAGGCCTCGCCGGATTTTTGTCTTGCTTGGTGGACTGTACAAATAATTGCTCTTATTCAAAGATCCTACTTTAGTTTATCTTTTGCCTTCAGATCTGACAATTACGATGGAGGTATTAAATTCTAAAACAAGTTAGTTAATCATTTAAGTAATTTCCCCATCTACTGCATTATTAGTTTTATGGTTATGGTGTAAACTCACTTGTATTACGTGTTTGTTTTGCAGATTGATTGGCATGTTGAGGTGGCCTGTGAATATTTAGTCACTTAGACTGCAGATCAGTGCACACACTTCCCTTTTCTGCCAAATCTAACTGTACAGTTGGACCATGTGTTATGTATGTACATATTTGCTGTTTCTATTAACAAATTTTTATGTAAAATAATTTTGGAACGTTACTACTTGTTTGTCCATCTCCAGAAATGCAACTCTTTATCAAATTCTATGAACGTTAAAAATGTTTTGGTAATTGTTACGCAGAACAATGTTTGAGCAGTTTTAACAATGAAATATTTTGGAACATTAATAAATATATCTCCACATACAGAAATGCAAATCCTTAACTTTAGAAAAATCTACGAACATTGAGAGGGAAAAAGGGATGTGGAAGGGATGGCGGCGGCAATAGGTCTCCGGAGACAAAGGGGATGGCTGCTGTGGGTGGTGTAGAGAAAAAAATAATAATAATAATGAATGGACTATTATGCTCGTGAAGAAATTAATGGTTTTACCTTTTCACCCTTAATTTCATTTAAAAAATAAAATTAAGGTTAAAATCAAGTCAATTGAAATTATAGGAACCAAATTGAGACTCGAGACAAATTACAGGGAGTCAGGCACAACCGCTGTAATTTGTCCTTGAAATATTTTGGGAATGTAATACAGAACAATGTTCAAGCAAAATATTGAAAGTTTACAATCAAGTTGGTCCAAACAACACTATTTGCTATGCGAATTATTTGAGGGGTCGCATCACTCTATCTATACTGACATCTAACAATCCTATGAAATGACTAGGTAGCTGAATCATTCCAATCCCAGCCACACAATCCGGTCATACATGTAACACATCTTTCAACAGTTGAAAAGGACTTACTTGACCTGAAGAAGACTTTCTTGTAAAAATGGTAAGATAATGCCATGAAACTAACCAATTGGACTATTAATGGATTATTGGTTTCTGGTTTTTTTTAGTTGTTGAGTTCAGCCTATATCAAGTATCATTTCCCATTTTGATTTGAAAACCTTTTGTTGATAAGCACTAGCAAAAAATGATCAAAACTTGTAGTCCATCTTGTTGAGGAAGTTAAGCGATAGATCAACACGGAGTTGTGACATTGGTGGTGCTGGTGGGTAATATTAGTATTGGTTCACTTTCATGTTAATTGGTGCTTAAGTTGCTGGGAGCAAGAGATGATTGCTCTCTTGCAAATCCAAGCTTCAATGCACTATCCAAATGGAACTTCTCTGCCATCTTGGGACTCGGCCAATAAAGAGAGTCACTGTTGTGCTTGGGAAAGTGTTGCAGTACAACATCAACACTGGGAGGGTCATCAAACTTTTACTCAATGACACAAGGTATTCTCAATTACCAAATGTCCGTTTTTAGAATGCCTCAATCATTTATTCTTTCTCAACTTCAGTGGAAATTGCATTGCCGGTCTGGTTGCAGATGAAGGTTTAAGATTCCTGTCAAACAAACTAGCAACATTTTTTGTAATGCATTCTATGTTCATTTCTTTTTCTTTTTCTTTTTCTTTTTTTTAAGTTGTAAAGGTGGTAACTTGAAATGGAGATTAACTTTGCAGGTTCGAGAGACTCTCTGCTGAGGAAACTTGAGGTACTTAAATTGGATAGGAATATTCTCAACAGCATCCTACCATCTCTTGGTGTGCTTTCATCACTCAAATCTTTAGCCCCGGGCACCAACATTTTGACTGGATCAATTCACTTTGGAGGTAAGTACAGGCTGTACAGCATAAGTTTCTTGCTTTACATTTTCATGGAAGAAAGAATTTTTCAGTTTTAGGCTGAATTGGTAACCACTGACAGATCACCTGCTTGAATCCCACTCACTGACATTTTGGGACAAGTTAGCCTTCAATCATGACCAAGGTTTTAAATATGAGCCCATCCGCAATGCTACTGTATTTTTTTTTTTTTTTGCCTCCCCTGCCAGTGGACCCTTGTACACCATTGGGAATGAAAGTCACTTGCTTATCAGTTAGTGCTCAATACATATCAGTTCATAGCCAATTCCCAACCCAGTTCACAGCTGATACGACAGATTCAACTGCTCTTTCTTGAGGCTAATGATTTTAGAGAATTTAGTATGCGTCCCTCGATTCTTGTTACTTATCTCTTGATACTGCCGACATCAACTGCTACACTGAGTAACTGCTACAGATTAATCTTTCAATACTGCTATTTAAAATCATGATGGCGTGATCAGGACTACGTATTAGTGAAAATTAGTGGAACTTTGTTCCCAAAAGTCTGCCCTTAGTATTCCTAACTGAAGACTAGTTCATAAAAAAGGAGCCCAGATCAACTATAATATCCTTAAAAAAGGTAGAAAACAGTAAAAACTAAGAAAATGGTAATTTTGAATAAAATTATGATTATTCCATTGAAATTATATCTTGTCTTCTTGTTAAGAAAAACATTCAATTTTTTTTCTCTAGCTTGCTAGCAGTGAGAAATGCTAGTTTTGCTATGATTCTGAGGGTAACAAAAGAAAAGAGTGAGTAGTGTAGTGAGGAATTCTTCAAGAAATTGCTCAGGACAAAAGAGTGAGGATCCACTGTAAATACAATTTCTATTTGTGTTTAAATATCCATGTAAAATTTTGGTGCCATCGACTTTGATATTGTTTTTAATGTTTAGTTATTTTAGGTAATTAGATTCCATTATCGTTACTTCATGGTATAGTTAACAACTCAACTTAAAATTATCTCCATATAGCCCTCTTTACTGTTATATATATATATATTTTTTTTCAACTCGTTCAATTGGAATTGGAAAAGACCGAGTAAATTCCTCCAGCCCAATTTTGTCAATACCTTTTCTCTTTGTCAAAACTTCTTTTTAAAATTTTCTCCTCTTTTGTATCTTTTCAAACTGAAGAATAGGGTTTCAGTAAACAGCCATTGTGCGGCTGCTGTCTCCAACATGGACAAAGAGTTTTTAAGGCGACTTGCAGTTTAAAATTTATTTTCTTTTCTTCCCTTATCAGATAACAATTTGACGTCACAAACTAATCTCTTTTGCACTTGTCCTTGCATCAAACTACTCAACTTCCAGGGTTAAATGGAATTTGGCAACACCCTCTCCCTGTGCCATGTCACTCCTCAATAGTATGCTTAGTGGACTGACTTGTGAATGTTAGAACCATCATGCTTAAGTGATTTCCAATTTTGACATCAGTACTCTGACTGTTGGATCTCTCTTTTATTGAGCTCACTGGGAATCTTGCCTTATCTCCAGTTGCTAGTCTCACATCACTTGATGAAAAACGGTACATAAACCCGATTAACCCTAGAGGGGGGTGAATAGGTTAATCTACGGACAATATAAAAATTCTAAAGATTATTTTGCATTTGTAAATAAATAATCAACATCCAAAAAAGATTAACACAAGATATAACGTGGAAACCCTTGAGATAGACTCCGGGATAAAAACCACAATACCAATACAAAAAGTACTTTTCACTATGAATCAAAAAGGTACAAGTTATAAGAACAAAGAATTTACACCCGTTACCCAACGACGACCTAACTTTGTAGCTTGTGACAGCTCCCTGAGCTCCTTTAAGATTCCATAGATTTAAGCTGCTTCAACTTCCCGATCCAAGAAATCCAATAGTTAATATTTGACCCGAGCAAGTTTTAAGTGCGAATGAATGACCAAAAATGTAGAAAAAATTTAGAGTCCGAGAGAGTAACACAATCTTGGTGGTGTGTGCACTTTAATGGGATCAAAGGCTCTTAGATTGTTATAAGGGAGTAGACAAGAGTTTGACAAAGTGTAGGGAAAACAAGAGGTGCCAAAAATGTCACTCCAAACTCTCTCAACGTTTTTTTTGGTGTTTTAAAAACGAGATAGGCAAAAGCTTATATACTGGCAAAAAGGTGGCAAGAAATTTGTCTCACGGCGCTTGAGCGCCTAGCGAGCGCGTACGAGCGCATGAGCGCCATAACACTGATTATCCTAGGGTTTTACCAAAAGCGCTCGAGCGCTTCTCAAGCGCTGCTCAAGCGCTTGAGAGCGCTCAAGCGCTCCAAAGGCGCTTGGCGAGCGGAGCAAACTGGAAAAGCAAGGGCCAAGACTCAAAGGGGCCAGTGCTCGAGCGCCAAACAGGCGCCTAGATAGCGCTAGACCAGCGCTCAACGAGCGGAGGCCACCGGAAAACATAGAACCAGGCTAGCGCTCGAGCGCCTAGCAAGCGCTGAGAGGAAAGCAAAGGAAAAAGAGAAAAAACAGAGGCATGCAACAAAATGATGAACCCTAAAGCGTCCCAACCCAAACAAAAATACAAACACTAGGTGGTTTTGTCGAGATACCTAGAAACATGCCATTTACATTTACACTAGAGTACCTTTTTCTTTCAAATTACCACTTTGAAATCCCAGTCTCATTTGCCTCATTTTTTAACCACTCAAAGTTGAAGGTTTTTTTCGGCAATAACAACAAATTGAAAGATCAGATTACGTTCTATACATGGATTCCTACGTTCCATCTGTACAGGTTCTCTTGTCAAATTGTACATCAAACAAACTTGGTGTAAGACTTCACCCATTTTCTTCCTTTTTCAGGTACGAACTGAGAATAGTTGATCTATCACACTACTTTATGCAAATGTTACCTCCTTGGTTGTCAGAGAACAATACAAGATTCGAAGCCCTTAGTCCAAGAGATAACTCCCTCAAGTGTCTTTCCTGTTGCCATCTCATCCTAATCCCCATATCTTAATCATTGGCATTTCTGCTGATCTTTTCGAGGACCCGTCTTCCCACAAATGTAGGTTTGATCTTTTTTAAACATGTCTAGAAATGTATTCGAGGGTAGCATTCCTGCTTCTTTTGGCGACCCGCTCTCTTTATTGAGTTAGACTTGTCTGACAATGATTTGTCAGGACAGATACCAAAACATTTGGCAATTGGTTCCGTGTCTTTAATGTCCTTAAAACTTTCACACAATAACGTGCACAGTCAGATACTATCACGGGGCGACTCTTTATGGCACAGCAGAACTTGTTCTTACCAGGCATTCGAATTATATTTAGACAGCAACCAATTGTGGAAACTGGAAAAGTTCCGGATAGCTTATCTACTATCTCTCTGTCAATAAAATAGATACTAGCAACAACCAAATGTCAGTCAAACTCCTAAGATGGATTCGGAATATGTCATATTTGAGGAAAATTCTAATGTTCAGAAATCATTTCGAAGGTCCTATTGTAGTAAAGTTCTGCAACCTTCATTTTCTTCAGTTGATAGAACTTTTTGAGAACAATCTCTCGGGGACTATGCCATCTTGCGCTTCTATCTGCCACATATAAGATGTATCCATGGATCAAAACAGACTGACAGGTCCATTGACAAGTGCATTTCAGAACAGTTCTTCTTTGGTAACATTAGATCTCAGAAATAACCACCTTGCTGGTAGCAATTGGAGTTGGATTGGAAGTCTTTCTGTACTGAGCATTCTTCACTTAAAATACAATAATTTTTAAGGGAAGCTTCCAGTTCAATTATGCCAGTTGATAAAATTAAGCATATTGGTTCTTTCTTTCTTAGAGTAACTTTTCTGGTCTCATACCTTCTTGCTTTAGTGATATTTCTTTTGATGCAACCACTGAAAAATATCTTATAACAGCTAATGATGTGTATAACTGTATATAATTACTTATAGATTTTTTGTAAAGTTCTTTGTGAAGGGGTCAAGATTATTCTTGATTACATGTCTGGAGTTGATCTATCCTGCAATCACTTAACGGGAGAAATTCCACAGGGAATTTGAAACTTGGATAACATCATTACATTTTTTGTCCGACTATTTTCATACATTTTATTTTTTGATCTTTAGTAAATATTTTTTAGCATTAACCCAAATGAGTATACTCTTTAAATTCCTCACGTCATGATGAATCAGAAAAGTAAAAAATAATTTGACCAAAAAATTTAAGAAGTTCAGATAAAACGAAAAAAAAAACTCTGCAACAAGAAGCCTAAAGCTTTTTTAGACCAAACCTAGGTTAGTCCCATAACAATCCAACAGGATCAATCCCAATAAGATTCTCACACCTGAGGCAGATCGAGAGTTGGATCTTTCTTACTACAGCTTGAGTGGAAGAATACCTCCTCAACTAGATGGATTGAGCTCTTTAATTGGCAGTCTTGAGCGTGCCACACAACAACTTATCAGGTGCATTGCCAAACCAGAAAGCTCAATTTGCCACTTTTGAAGAGAGCAGCTAGGAGGAAAATTCCCTTCTCTTGTGGACCTCCATTGCAGAACAAATGCAAAGATAGTGTGTCAACCTCAATAATGCCAAAAGACCTTGACAGAGAAGTGGAAGATGGTGGTTTCACAGATCTGGAGTTCTTCTACATGAGCTTTCTTGTGTCTTACATTACTGTGCTGCTGGGGATAACCCTCTATCGGCATCACACTTGGTTTCACCTCATTGAAATTTGTATGAACTCTCGGTACTATTATGTTTTGGATAATTTCATCAAACTTTTCAACGGTAAGGTGTGTAATCCTTCCAAGTAATATTTATGTGTTAAAATTATGAAATTAGGGAATTTGGAATATCTTAGCTATTCTGGTAAAGTTTGTTGAAAGATTCATCCGTGAATGTTTACAACAATTAGTGATTGAACTTTTGCTTTGATTTTTGTCATCAAGATGTTGATATAATTGCTGGTGTTTGAATGGAAATTCCCAACAGGTAGCCCGGAATTCCCAAAGGCTTGTTGTCACCTCATATCATGTATTACACTGTCGTAACTCGTAACTCTTCTTTATTTCCCGAAATGTAAATATGTAATGGTCCATGATTAGGAGGAGTTAGCAGAAAAGCAGTACTATAAGGAGGGGTGAAGTAGGTTTGAAGGTAGAAACAAGGGCCTGGCCTGGTTGACTTAGCACTTCCTTAACAGGCATGCTTAGATTTGTCTTGTCATTCTCGATATTTTATATAAAAGACTAATAAAGGGCAGCCTGGTACACGAAACTCTTGTGCGTATGCGAGATCCAAGGAGAGAGGCGGATCACGATGAGTCTATAATACGTAGTCTTACCTTACATTTGCAAGAGACTGTTTTCACGCCTCGAACCCGTGACCTCCAGGTCATACGGCGACAATTTTACCGTTGCACCAAGACTCCCCTTATAAAAGACCAATATGTGATAATATCTATGTTATTTGAACATAGAACCTAAACATTGTACGCCGCATGGTACGTGTTATCTTTATTTGTCTTTGCTGGACTCACTTTAATATGTTAAACAAGAATCCTGAACATTGTACTTCACATGGTACGTGTTTGTCTCGTATTACTTCTTTTTTTCTCTGGTTTAATAATATGTGTGGAAGTAAAGCCTTTATGACATGCAACTGCGGTTGTTAATATATATGATCTACATAAAGAATGGCTTAAAAATAGTCAATTAGTTAGGTACATTGGACTTGCAAGTGGATCATGAAAACTAATCAAATAATTATGCAGAAACAACAAAATTGTTGGATTGTCCCATATCGCCCAGTTTCAGCCATCTCTGTGTGGTTTATAAAACTCAAGCACCCATTTCCTTAACACTTCTGTTTTAAGGAGTTGTAGAAATTGAACTTTTCAATTTGATGTCAGATTTGTATGGGCTGGGCTCAAGTACCCATTTCCTTAACACCTGAGTTTTAAGAAAATGAGAAACTGAATCATATAAATTGCATAGAGAAGCTTAAACTGGACGATGTGAGACAATCCAACAAAAGTTTAAGTACTTTTTTTGTTCAAAATGTCACTTAAAAAATGAAAACCATATCCATATTGTGCCTTAATAGAGCCAGCCAATAGGAGCAAAATAGCCTTTTTGGTAAAATGCATATAAAATTATTTTCCAAAAAAAGAAAGACGCAAATCCATTTGCTCTCTCTCTCTCTCTCTCTCTCAATAAATACCACTTATTCTGTTTTTCCATTTTTCTTGTTTCTCCGTCACTTTTTTGACATCTTATTTCCTTCTTCTTTCCCTTATTTCCCATGACAGATTTTTTCATAGCCATTGTTGTCAACTAGGTCACCCTTTTCTGTTCCCAACTTGTAAATGAATAGTTATATCAATATTACATTATAAAAATGTCAAATACAAAAGTAATATAAAATTAATAGATATTAGATCACAAAAAAAATATTAGCATTAGCTGCTAAAATCAAGCATATAGTAAATTAACATAAAAACATAAAAAAAATAAAATAAGAGTACATTTAGCTAGTCAGCAACCCTAGCGTTGGGAGTTTAATGAGATCTCTACTTTGTTTTTTATTTAATGAAAGAGACTTGTTTAGTTTTATTCCTTATATTTATACTTATATCAAAATAGATAATATTTTTATTTAATTTATAATCCTTTTAGCTTTTACAAATTTTAAAAATAAGTCTAAACACATCCTAATATACTCGGTACATTTTTTTGTCATACCGGTGCTATCCTCTTACTCGGAATGCGTATGAGACCATTTTTAAAATACTTACCCGGAATGCGTATGAGACCATTTTTAAAATACTCGTACTTATAGTGGCCGAGTAACTTAAATAAAGATGATAATAATATATTCCAAAAGTAAGTCTAAATTATTAATAGTAACTGTTTGGTAGTATTTTTTAAAATTATAATTTAAAAATTATTTTTGAGAAATAAATTTAAAAATTATTTTTTAATATTTTGAGAAGAAAAATTGTATTTGGTGTACTATTTTTAGAAATTCTAACCCTAACCCTAACACCTTAACTCTAAGCCTAACGCCGGCGACCCCTTGAGATGAACTGCGCCGCCATCGGCGAGCATCAGAAATGAACCAAAGCTAGACGACGGCCATAAGACGACGATGACGACGGAGCTCGACAAATATCAGAAATGAATCAGAGCCTGACGACGGCCACAAGACGACGATGACGACGGAGCTCGACAAATATCAGAAATGAATCAGAGCCCGACGACGGCCACAAGACGACGATGACGACGAGCTCGACGAGTATCAAAAATAAACCAGAGCTCGACGACGACGATGACAGGCCGGCGACAATGGTGGATGCTTGACGGGGACGATGAGCGACGAGAGGACGACGACAAGAGGACGACAACGACGGCGAGAGGACAACGACGACGACGGCGGCGACGGCAAGACTCGACGGCGGCAGCGGCGAAACTTGAATCCCTAGCATGGGAGGCGAGATGCAAAATTCTGAAAACAGCTTTTTCTAGTTTTCAGAATCAATCCCTTTTTTTTAACTCTTTGCACTCGGTTTTTTGAGAATTTTTTCTGAAAAAAAGTGACCAAAAGCATGTTTTTAAATTTTTAATTAAAATTGCTCCGAAAATTGAGTTTTGAAAATGGAACCAAACGGGACCTTAGTATCCCATATTGTATGTTTCTTAACTAGCTTGCTACCTGCGAAGCTCTTCTGCTCTGACTTCTTTGCACTCAACTGCTTTGGCATAGGGGCCGGGGGTTACCTCTCACCAACGTAGGATGGAGTGACTATCTATATTATTACAAAAGGAAACACTCTTTTGGTGTAAACTTAAAATTATAGCTCACTCATACTTTTTATTTTTAAAATTACCAAAAACAAACAATATTTTTACAATTTTCTCCACGATAATTCCCATAATTATAAAGGCAAACAAAGAAATAGAAAACCCCATATTACCCACTTTCTTTAAAAAAAAGAAAAATCTTAACATCAATAATCATACACATTATTTTTGCAATTTCTCCTTGTCACACTTTAAAAAAACAAGAACGGAGCCAAAACGACAAACTATTTTTCAGAGAGTTTTGCTACGTATAGACACACCGGGCACAAATTCGGATATACTCTCCTCACATATAATGAATCACACAATTAAAGGGATGTGTCTGAATCTGTGCATCAAGCTTTTTTTTTTTCAGATGATCACATTGCTCGCTAGGAGTGAGCATCGTGTCGTATCGTGTTCGTGTTGTATTATATTCGTGTGATATCATATTGGGCTCGTGTTACAACCTCTCAACACTAACCCGATCCACTTATCTAAACGTGTTAATTATCATAACACTAACACTATTTGTTCATAAATGAGTCAACTTGTTTATGACATGCCAAACAAGAATAAAAGAAACCTATTAAATAGGTCATGGTTTTAACATATTTACAATCCGTTTACAACTTGTTAGCCTTCAACATATTTAATAATCTCTTTAATTCACACTTTTTAATTTCATACATGTTTCAACTATAAAATCACATAAGAAGATGGTATTGTCTTCTCACGGGATCGCATCGTCAACGTCATGGAAGGATTATGCCGTTGTGGCTGACCAAGGATTGGGCTGCCGTCCTCGTCGAGGTATACGAACATTAACTGTCATAGGACTATAAAAGAAATGAAGGATGCTAATGCCTAGAAACATAATCTTAGTCTCTTAGATGGTCTGTAGTGTAGAGCGGTGGTATGTATAATGTTAAATCTTAACTGTAACTAAATTAAAACCAATGGGTCTAACATAACAAGATAACATTTTTTTCTAATTAAACTTTTTCTTTGACAGTGTAGTGTAATAGTAATAAGATTATAACAATTAATATATGTATATATATAACATATATATACAGGACCTGAACATGTGTTAAATTGGTTTCAAGCCTATAACATACTTTAGCTTGACACGAAAATTAATTAGACGTGTTATTTTCGAGTTAGTGCGAGTTCAACGCTATCTCAACTTGCTTATTAACTGTGTTATTTAACACTCGCAATTTTTACTTTGTATTGAGAAATAGTCAACTCTAAACATTTAAATTTGTACAGGGTTCAAGTCATTTTAACGTGTCGTGTCGAAAATTTCAACCCCTACTGCTCGCTAACTACCGTCGGTGATAAAATACTCAATTCATCACATGCAACGAGTGCTCCTTTTAGTACATGAATTAAACGAAATAGTTTGATTTATTGCCTTCATGATGCGTAAAATACTCAACCCCTGCTGCAGTCTTTTTTTCATAGTAAGATTATGTTGTTTCTCAAAATGACGTCCTTTTAGGAGTGTTGTGGGCAAAATTTTACCATGGTTAAAACTATGCCGTTTTGAGCTATAACATTTACCTAAATTCTAAACACAATAGAGTTTTGGTAGAAAGAAAGTAATGGAAAACCTTAAAAAAGTTTGATCGGCAAATTTGGTCTTGTTGGATTTCTTTCCGATGGTCACTAGTTTAAATCTAGTATTTGTTTATCCTACTAGTCTTTAGTTTTAAGATTCTAAAATAGCCATTAGTTTGAGACCGATGAATGTCTAGCCTTTAATTTTAAGATTTTAAAATTAGTATGAGCTGTGACTAACTTGAACCAAACATTCGATTTTGAGACCGATGAATGTCTAGCCTTTAATTTTAAGATTTTAAAATTAGTATGAGCTGTGACCAACTTGAACCAAACATTCGATTGAGAGAGAGAGAGAGAGTTTTTCCCCCCTTTGAAATTATAAGCATAAAAGACTGATTTTTTATAAGAAAAAATAGCTTCTAAGTTTGTGTTTGGCCTAACTTTTTTATAAATTTTTTAATTATTTATATTTTTTATAAAAAAATAAATATAAAAAAAATCAATTAATTATAACATAAGGCCAAACAAATGGACTTTTTAAAAAACTTTTAAGCTAGAAGCCTTAAAAAAATACTAGCCTAGCCCAAATATAGGCTAAGTCATTCAATTTGAATGTCAATTAACTTTTTCACTTTTTTTAAAAATAAAATGACATTCACATTCTATATAATTTGATTGATAACCGAAGTTTTTTAGCTTTTTAACCAAAAGACAAAAAAAAAATAACATAGTTCGTTTGACAAAAAAATAAAAAAAAAACTTAAAAATTTCAAATCAAAACACTAATTCCTAAAATACTATATTCAAAATTATTGCCCCGTTATAAAAGACAATAATACTTCTGCTCGATAACTTATTTGTTACTAATACTAACTATACATAATCGTCATAAGCAACTATATAAAAATATAAGACAACTATATCCAGTTTAAACAAAAGTAAAAAGAGTTACATTTTATTCAATCAACCAACTTTAAAAAAATTAATTTCAAAACTTATTTACAAATCAACTTACTTTGAATTCAATTTAATATTTTGCCTAAAATGCGAAAAGCTAAAAAAAGCTAGGCTATTTACCAATGACGCTCTTTTTTTTTTTTTTGAATAAAATAACTATAATAAATAAATAAATAAACTATATTGTTATATCAAATATTACAGCTTAGAAGCAAAAATAAAGATATGTTGGATATTTTAAGAAAAATGAAAAATGTAAAAAATTATCCTAAATAAATTATTGCAAATTATCTAGAAAATTTTGAGTTTATCTGTTGCAAGACATTGAATTGAATAATTATGCTTCAAAATTCTCACACTTTAAAATTCACATGATTCCACGGTTTACAAAGTATTAAAATAGAAAGATACCTCTAACATTTAATAAAAGAGTACAAAAATTTTATACAGAATTTGAACAAGAGATTTGAAAAATCTAGTCAAGACAACAATATGTAATACATAGTAGTGCTTTTAGTAATAAGTAATTATTTTTTTAAATATTTATAATTTTTATTATAAATAATAATTATTTTTTTTTTCTATAAACAACTATTTTAGTTACAAGTTAACATTTTTTTCAAAAATTTGTAAAAAATTCTAGGTTAGATATAGAATTTTTACATAGTATTAGAGCGGAATTCATTTCACTCACTTTAAACAAAAAAAATATGCACACTTCACGATGACAAATTCAAAAAAAATTGCACAATCATAGACATAGAGAGAGACTAATGTGATCGACCTCAAAAACAACGGCACATGAGGAGAATGTTAAAAGTATAAAATCAAATATTGCTTGGGTATGGAATGCTTGATTACTTAGCTTTCGTTTGGTAATTGATTTAAAGTGAATTTTTTGTTTTTTTGCTTAAAATTTAAAAAAATTAAAAAATCTCATTTTTCAACTCAAATACTTTTAATATTTTTTGCTTTTTATATAATTTTTTTATAATTTTTAAAAATTTCACAACTTTTACTATACATATGCATTTTTTATAAAAACTATATTTTTTAAATTTACTCGTCAAAATATATCTAATAAGATTTATATTGAATATAAAATTATTTTAAAATAAAATTTTAAAAATTATAACAATTTTAAACAAAATTTTTTATCTTTTGGCTTAAAAGCCACTCATGTCTCTACCAAACAAACTTTTTGCTTTTTTTACTTAAAGTTAAAAAATTAACTTAAAATCAATTACCAAACAAACTCTTAATATAATGTTAAAATCTCTCTACCTCATAACTTAAATTTTTGAATTGACTGCAAAGTTCCAACAGAAATCTGCCCACATACAATCCAGATTCGCAAAAACCAACATCAATTAACAGATCTGCCCACAAATGGTAAAATTCTAGAAGGGTCCCCATGCAAGGATAAGCAGTTAAATAAACCTCAACAACAATTCGAAGGAAAAGTACATTGCTCACGGATAGAGCCAAATTGAAAACTTTTTTTTTTTCGCTTTTTAGCTAAAAATATAAAGTTAATATTGTCCGTTTAATAAAAAAGTTAAAAAATTAAAAAATTAAATTAAAATACTAATTTTAAATTATTCTATTTAAATTTTTATTTTATTTTAAAAGACAATAATATCACTACTTAATAACTTATTTATTATTAATGCTAACTATATACACACACACACACGTTATAATCAACTACGTGGAAAAAGCAAATTTTTTTTTAACCAACCCACTAATTTTAAAAAGGTTAGCTTAAAAACTAAGGCCTTGATTGGCAACTAGCTTAAAATTTAATTTTTTTTACTTTTTTGCGTTTTTAACAAAAAAACTAAATTGAGTTCAAACTAAATTATTTGGTAACTTAATTT
>JAULJZ010193197.1:0-20676 GCA_032270985.1 Heliamphora pulchella | reverse complement strand
CTTCAACCGTTGAAACTGAGATTGCATTTGTCTCTTGAAATGTGGATCTAACAACTATGGTAAAATTCATCGTTGACATATGGGGACATCAATTGTTTCACCCTCAGTTATTGCCAAGGTCGTTGCTAGATTGACCAATGCATCAGTTGTACGATTTTTCTTCTGAGGGACATGTTCCAGTGTAACTCCTTCGAACTTTTCAAGTAAATGGGTTGCGTACTGGAAGTATGGGACTAGGTTGTCTTTCTTAACCTCATAGTCCCATCGGAGTTGATTGATTATCAATTTAGATTCTCCATAGACTTCAAGATCATTGATGTTCATCTCGAGATCCATTTGAAGGCTGATAATCAAAACTTTATACTCAGCCACATTATTAGAGCATTTTTCGCTAAGTATAACAGGAAAAGTCAAGACTTGTTTCTGCGGGAAAATAAAAATGACTCCGGTTCCTGCTCTGTCTGTCCTTGCTGCTCCATCGAAAAACATCATTCAAAGTTGAAAAATTTCAACAAACAAGACATCCTCGCCAAGAAAATCTTCAGAAATTTCCCAATCAGCCGGAATGGGGTGATCAGCTAGGAAATTCGCCAGAGCTTGCCCCATGACTGCTTTTCCTGGGACATACACGATCTCAACCTCATTCAAGAGAAGGGACCACCGTGCAAAGCTCCCTGAGAGAACCGGTTTTGACATAATGTACTTGAGTGGGTCTACGCTTGCAATGAGACGAACAGTGTGAGTTTGAAACTAATGCCTTAGTTTTTGGGAAGAGAAGACAAGTGCAAGGCACATTTTTTCAATTGGTGAATATTTAAGCTCACTTTCAGTTAACCTTCGACTCAAGTAATAAAGCGCTCGCTCCTTACCCTCTTCATTATTTTGTGCAAGCATTGCTCTAACAGACTCTTCTTGAGCAGCGATGTAAAGTATCAACGGCTTCTCAAGAACAGGAAGTAATAATTCAAAAAAAAGTGAAGTAAAGAAAAAAAAATATAAGAAAACTAATTTTCGTGACCTGTTTAATGAATAAAAAATAATAAAAACTTCAATTTTAATTTTCTCATGATGCACCATTCTATGTTTTTACCGAATTTGGTTTTTTGAGAAAACTTTCTTTTATCAAAGAATTGTTAATGTAAAAATTAAATTTTATCATACACATGTAAAAAAGTAAAATAAATTGTTATCTTTATTATTTTTTTGATGACGAAAGAACTATCTTAAGGCAAGATCTTTTAGACCCATCTATAAAACGTAAAGTTTCGAATATTTGCAATCACCTGCAAATTATAAGTATTAATTAAGTTAGAGCGCTTCTAGCAAGAATTAAACACAAAACTTCTGAATTTATAATTAATTCTAATGACGATCTTAAATCGCTAAACAATGCGAACGGATTTTATCCATTTCTTTCTATCATCTGAATGAAGCCTTACGGTTTTTGCGGTATTGGTGATTGTTAAAAATTGGATCTAGATCACTTGTGGACGGTACCACAATATTGGAGCAAGATGTCTATAATAATGATGTACCACGTGGCAAAATTTTCCTTTTTTGAGAAATTATTTAGTAGATGAAAAAAAAAAAAAAACGTCAGGGGGATCATGGGACCGTTTGGCAACTTTGGTGTTTTTTTTTATAGCTAAAAATACAAGAAAGTCAATATAATCCATTTGACAAAAAAGTAAAAAATTCAAATCAAAACACTAGATACTAAAATATGCTATTCAAATTTCAATCATTTTTAAAATAATATAATACTTATCATTTATAATTTATTTACTTCCACTATCAATTACGGATAATTATTAATATCAAATATATAGAAGAATAAAATTGTCTAATTTGAATAAAAAATAAAAAAAAATTAAATTTTTTACCCTAATAACAAACTTCAAAAAAGTTAGTTTAAAAAGTTAAGCTATCAAACAACTTACTTTGAACCAAATTTAATTTTTTAATTAAAAACATAAAAAAAAACTTTTAAGCTACTTGACAATTAAGCCCTACATTTGGTAATCGTCTTAAAATAGTCTTAAAATTACTTTTTTTTTATCAAATAAACTTTTTATTTTGACTTTATTACAGTTTTAGCTTATTTTAGATAGTGACAAAATCTCAATTAGAATTTGGTTTGATGAGTGTACAAAGTGTAGAAAAGTAAAAAAAGTAAAATCAAAATTATTCATTCCAAGGTGCATTACAGGTAACAGCATTCACCCAAACAGATTTAAAATTTAATCATAAAAGTAGGCCAACAGCCAATAACTACCACCTTGAGTTTCAGTGTTTCACTTAAGAGTTTTAAAATTTAACCATAAAAGTAGGCCAACAGCCAATAACTACCATCTTGAATTTCAGTATTTCACTTAGTATAAGAGTTTTGCTAACTTTATTTTGGGTGGTTGGATCTTGACTTTTGAAAGAAAATAGCAATCAAACTGGTTTATTTTGGTGTTTGGTTGTTTAACTTTTTTTATGAAATATTTATTTATTACCATTGAAAGAATTCACAATTTCAACGTTATAGTAAAAAAAATTATCTAGTCAAACTATTCAACATTTTTAATTTGACTCATTAAAATGAATTGAAAGTAATTTTTTTGATTACATATAAAAAAAATTTAAAAAAAGTATATAATCAAGTACTTGAAAAGGATTGAAAATTATATGTTGGTTTATTATGTGATAGTCTAGTACCTTTGGAATACATAGATTTTCAGTTAGATAAGGATTCCAAAAAGTCTACATCGAGATATGTGTTTATCTTGGGAGGTGAAGCCATAAGTTAGAGGAGTATCAAGCAGTCCTGTATTGCTGATTCCACCATAGAGGCCGAGTATGTAGTAGCTTTTGAAGCAGTCAAGGAGATCGTTTGGCTCAAGAACTTCTTGCTAGATTTGGATGTGGTGCTTTCAGTACAGTCGGCTATTACACTTTATTGTGATAATAGCAAAGCGATTGCCAACGTGAGGGAACTAAAGACCCACAAGAAAAGAAAGCATATTGAGTATAAGTATCACTTGATACGAGTGATCGTGCAGAGAGGTGATGTATCTATGACCAAGATTGCATCAAGAGATAACCCTGTAGATCTTTTTACAAAGAGTTTACCAGTTAAGACTTTTGATAGTCATGTATAGGGCGTGAGAATTAGATGTATAATCACGTGATTTTGAATATAAGTAGGAGATTATTAGGGTTGTGTACTAAAAATTATATTTGAATTTTTAGTATTGTTTTTATTTATTAATAAAAATTATTTTTACATTTTAATAAGAATTTTTATAAACAATGTATGCGTTTCATTATTTATTTAATGTTATGCACGGTTATCTTTTATTATACATAGTATTTAATATATTGTGTAGAGTTTGGTTTATACACGGAAGACCAGATGAAATGTTCTTGTGGAATATAAATTTTGATTCACAATTTAAATAGAATTGGACAAACCATCGGTACTATTATAGCACAGAATTTTGGTTGACTTGTCTTGATTACGGGAAACAAATAATAGCGTTGTTTATTGATTTTGAAAATAAAGCTGGGAGTGCAATTATGATTTTTTAGTGAAATGAATTATAATTTATATTTTGTGAAATTGTTTTTGGGTTGAGGTAGAATTTCATAATTACATTGAAAGCTCATGTCTTATTTACTCCACAAGTCTCTACTATAGTTTATTTATATGCCATTATAACTCTGGTCGCTAGATGATTCATTCATATAATTTTTTAGGATTTTCACGTAACGTGAGAGCCAGAACTAGAAGAGGTAGTCAAACAGAGTTTGGAGCACGTGGAATCTAAGCCCACACTTAATTCGTGCTTTTCAGTGGTTGAAAATACATCAGAAGATCTGAACGGAAAAAAGATTGTCGGTTGATTGTTGTTTTGATCTTTGGGTTCAAGTTCAAGAACGAAAACGTAATCGAATCAGTGGGGTTGATTAGGTATAATTAATCCCTATACCGCGTGTTTGATTCCATTTGTATACACCATCTCAATTTTTTGGTATTCAGTTCCTTCATTAGGTGCATGGAGGGGTGGGGGAGGAATGACAAAGATCGTCAAGGGTTGAAGAGGCTTCGCCGGAGCCAATTATTGGTGGCCAGAAGTGAAAGAGGAGGAGAGGGGTTGGCATTTTGAGGGAAAATCTATTAAGATTTTATCCTTAATAGTAATTTTACATTAACAAAAAAAAAATGATAAATGTATTTAGAAATGTTGTCTTTGAGTTTAGAATCTTTTTTTTAGTCAGGATACATAAAAGAACAAAAACACCTATGGAAAAAATCAATGAACCCATACAAAACATTTAAGTTATTAAAAGAGTGAACAAAAAAAGATAATAGCTATAAAAAGAGTGAAAAGCGACTTTTTGGCCGCTTCCCACATCTCTATTTGAAGACATCAACGATGAGCTAAACAAATTTGGTTTCATTAATGGAAAATTTATTTACATTCTACCACCAATGTTTTCGTTAGTATAAGACCCAGTACAGTTTTTATGGTCCTCCACCACTACTATAATTATTTGGCACCACTACCATCACCTTTGTAGTCATTACTATCAGGTCTACCACTGTGTTCACACCCGGTGGTGGGCTATTACTCATTAGAGCTTTAAAATAAGATATGCAATCGAAAATGAACACATCTAATTTGTAAAGTTGACAGGACACCAACTTTGGCCCTTTCAAGCAAATAGGGCAACCAATTGAAGCTTTTGTTTGCACTTTGAAATATTTTCTCCCTTCTACGGTCCCCTACACTCCCATCCCATGTTACTTCTATAGGGGAGAACCAAGAAGAGCAGAGGACCACCCATTGAGGAAACATTATCTATATATATTATAATGGTACCTCTCTAGTTGGAGACAATTCAAAAATAAGTTCTTTTTTTTTTTTTTTGCTTTCCATTGTACCAAAAAAGAAGATGCATCGAATAATGCACATGCCACCATTCCTTTCAAAGCGTAAATAAGCAATAATTCTAGAGATTTTACAAGATATGAAGGTGGGCCCAACTTTTAAAAAATCATGTCCATCCATTATGCTTTATGTGGTTAGTTGTCTGACCAAGTTTCTATGTATCCAGAAATATTCTAAAATAAAAACCAAAGCAGCCGATAACACTTCGAGGGCAATGAATTTGACAATTTTTTGTTTCTTTCATGTTAGGGTTTTTTTGGTAATTCTGTTTGACAAATACTTTTTGAATTGTATTTGTTCGGATTTATTTTTTATTTAACTGAGTGTGTGTGAATCTCATCTATGAGTGTTAATATCAATATTAAGATCATATGGAATGAGAATATTGTATTTTAAAGATTTTGTTCATGTTGACAAAGTCCATGCTTTACCTGTGCTCTAGCACGAGTTAAACACCAGATTATATGAATTACATTAAAGGTTGTTCTATTTCTTGCTCAACCCGTGCTTGAGCACGGTTGGGCGCCATTTTTGTAGGCCTATTTTAAAAAACCTTAAAACATATCTAAATCCTAATTTTTGGAACCTTGAAAGTTTCTAACGTGAATAGCAAGTTTGGGGTCAAAAAATCTTAAGAAATTCAATCAAGACTGATATTTTTTTTGATTTAAAAAATTCTATTTCAAGGTAGTTTCAACTATTCATCAAACTATTAAGTCGTTTAAAGGTTCTTTGGTGGATTCCAAGAACTATAAAAAGTCTTTTGGTTGATTCTACAAATGATTAAAAGTTCGTAGATTCGAATATGTTGAGATCATACTCTAAGGAGATGCTAAACATGGATTCGGCAAGATTTCTATATAATTATAGGTGTAGATTCATGGTTGGATTGTAAAAACTTTTTATAATCATTGGCAAAATTACTATATTGGAGTTTTTTCATGTTAAAAATCACTTGTGCATCTTATGATTATTTGTTTGCTTTTATTTATTTATTTATTTGAGTACATACTAATAGCAAATTAATCCAAAAAAGGAGTTTTAATTTTTTTAATTGGTATTAGAGTAAATTCACTTATTTTTATTGAAATTTTTTTCAAAGCTTGTTGAGCGTCATCTCCAGCGCCCCTTTCTAGACCTCCGTGCCCAACCGGCGCCCATCGCGCTCTTAACATCGCATGATGTAGTGATTGGTACACTACATCTGTTTCTATGCTCACCCTTTTGCTATTTTCATGTTCTAGCTTTTGTTGATGTGATGTAACTTTTTAAATTATAAGTTTTGGGTGTTTGATCATTTTTTGTGTAATTATTTTATTTTCTCTCTTTTTATTTTATTGGAACACTTTTTAGATTTTAAAATTTATTTTAGTTTTTTTTTAAAAAAAATTGCAGCCATTTTTTTTACAATTTAAAAAAAAAATCAAAATAATTCTTTTTAGTTGTGATCTGTGTGCAGCTCACAGATCCTCTCTCACGGTTCATTATATTGATATAAATGCTTTGTTACCAAATTGTCAAAGAGAAGTCAGTTAGATTTTTTAGTTTGGCAATTTCGCTTAATAAATACTTTTTAAGTTGTATTTGTTTGGATTCGTTATTAATTCAACCGAGCATGTGAATCTCATTTATGTTTGTTAATGTTAAGATTGAGATCATATGAAATAAGAAGATTGGGTTTTTAAAACTTCGCTAATGTTGGAGAAAATTCGTGCTCAACTCGCTTTCAAGTACAAGTCAAGTACCAAATTGCATGAATTACATTAAAAGTTGTTCTGTTTCGTGCTTAACTCGTACTCGAGCACAGGTCGGGCGCCATTTCTGCATGCCTATTATGAAAGACCTCAAAATATATTTAAACTTTAATTTTTGAAACCGCCGCTTTTATTTCTCTCAAGCCTTGAAAGTTTCTAAGACAAATAGCAAGTTTAGGCTCCAAAAATATTAGGACATTCAATCAAGATTATGTTTCTTTGATCTAAAAAATTCTATCTCAAGGTAGCTTCAATTTTTCATCAAAGTCAGTAAAGGTTTTTTGATGAATTCCAAAAATTATAGAAGCCTTTTGTAGATTCTAAAAGCGAATGAAAATTCATGCATTCAAATCTGCTGAGATCAAACTCTAAGAAGATGTGAAACATAAATTCAGTAAAATTTTTGTACAGTTATGAGTTCAGATTCACAGTTGAATTGAAAAAACTTCTAGTAACCATACTCTAAGAAGATGTGGAATGTAGATTCACTTAGATTTCTGTATAGCTACAAGTGCAGATACACGGTTTCACGATTGAATTGAAAAAATTTCTTGTAACTAAACTCTAAGAAGATGTAGAATGTGAATTCAGTAAAATTTTTGTACAGCTTAGAGTGCGGATTCACAGTTGAATTGAAATTTTTTTTTATAACTATCGTTTGATTATAGTGATTGATTTTCTAAACGTGATTTTTACCCTAGTAAGATTTTTTCACGTTAAAAATCACTTGTGTATCTTGTAATTGTTTATTTGCCTTTATTTATTTATTTGAATACATTCTAATAGAAAATCAATCCAAAAAAGAGTTTGATTTTTTCATTTCAAAATTTTCCGATTACACCTGCAACAATTTCAAAGGACTCCTATACAGAGGCACAGATGCAAAACCTACGTGCCTGCCTACTATATCAGCTGGCTGAACCAGTGTACTTGTTCATATGCTTTTACCATAACATTTACAAGGTTGTACTATAATGAGGAGAGAAAATAACTAGGCAAGGTCAGAACAAGAGAAGGCATGAAACTATGCAACAGCAGAGGAAAAAAGAAACTCGGCTGAGCGATTCATTGGCCTGCATTATCTGTCTTCTCACCCGGGGACTACTGCTCCCTGCAAGTTGGTAAGAGTTTGGATAAGCATACAATGTTGTTTCCGAGTCCCCAAACAGCCTTGCGTAAACCATTTCCCCAAACATGCCAACCACAGGGTGAAAGGCATTTGTTGCCATCGTTCCATCAAGCCCAAGCATTGGTGTGGTGGTATAGCTTCCACGGTGAGGGTCATATGGCCGATACTCGTGTGGATATCTTCGATGATGAAGTGTGTGGGTAACACAAGTGGGACTAGGAGGTCTTCGCGGCACATCTATACCGAGATGTGGGGCTTTGCCTTGAGAGGATTTGGTAGTTTGGCCCCGCCCATAAAGCGGGACTAAGGTTGTTTGTGAAATTTCAGCCTTGCATACAGGGCATTCGGGCTGTTGGTGGTAGGGGTTTTCAGCAGAGGCACTCCGGGAATGGATCCACTGATAAATGCAGGGCCAGCAATAGAGGTGACCGCAAAGTGTGACCACTGGTTCCTGCACAAAATCTAGGCAAATATTGCAGTCAAATCCACTGCAAGGATTGTTTTCACATCCATCAATAGTGGCCGAGACAGGTTTCCACTTCTCCATGGAAGCCCCGTCTTCTTCATTGGAGTCGTGTTGTGCCATGTCGCTTCCTTCAATACGTGTTCTAAGTTGATCTGCAAACATACACCCCCGAAAGAAAAAAGTTAGGATCCAGAACGTCTTAAACAGAGTCGATAGCGCATATAGCAAAGGAGAATTCACAAATTGTCTCTACTTAAAACTCAAAGATTTTTCATCTCCTATTTTTGACTTGTAACTTTCATCGCAAACCCATTGTCAAGTTTCCATTTATACATTTCGGCAATCCTCCATCCACAAAGAATAAAGCACTGCTACTACGTGTTTTATATAGATAGGTGTCCACCGCATGCTAGAATTGGTTTATTTATTCAGGAAAAAATTCTCTCTAAACCCTACACAAACTCTTCTTTGTACTCTATGACCTAAATAAGAAAGCACTAGTTTCTTCCACCCCAATAAGTTAGAAATGATGGTAGTTTTTTGGAAGGTGAGAATTAGGTTAATTAGCATAAACTCTGAAACCAATTATCTAAGCAATTGCTATAAAGCTTTCATCATGGGAAGAAAATAAGTCTCATAAATCAACTGAAAAAATACCAAGATACTTCTAGAAGATATATTATGAGTCAGGAATATATACAAATAATTAAAATTATAACTTCCTCCTCTCACAAACTCAAATTTTAACATGACTGACCTATATCAAGAAACATAACCTACATGTCATTTATTAATGCTTAATAATATACATCATAAACTAAGAACTTAATCGAGGAAAAGATGGTGGTTACAATTTTTTTTGATAAGCAAGAACATATTATAAAGAGCCTAAAGGAAATGTCACCCGTGTACTAAAGGTGAGAAAACAAAACCCAACAAGAGCAGACTATAGCAACCTCTACAAAAAAGTGAGAAAACAAAACCCGCACAGGAAAAACTACAGAGATTATAAACACCTGCGTAGGATCACAAAGACAGAGACTATAAAATCGGTTGTTTCCTTAGCCAAAGGGGCTCCTTGTTCAGTCAACCAACTATACAGATTACTAAGGAGCACTCGTTTCAAAAGATGTAGCGAGGACTCAACTATGTCAAAGTATTTGCTATTACGCTCCAATCATAATATTCACGTCAAACAAAACGGGGGCAACAACTATGCCATTTCTCCTACTCCTAGGCACTTTCCCTCCTCTCCAATTTCACAAAACCTCAACGACCTTCTTCTCAAAGACCCAATCCACCCTGAATAGCAACAAAACAAGGCTCCATAACTCCGTTGTAAACTCAATGAATAAGCAAATGGCATTCAGACTCTCCCTCCTTGCACAAACAACACATGTTGTAAATCACAAGGTCTGTATGTACTAGATGATAAAACCTTGTTCTTCAATCTACCTTATTCCAGTCCCCTGTTAAGTATTAAATGATTTGTTCTTCAATCTACCACAGTTTATATATAAGAACTCCCAAAAGACCTATATAACAAATCAGCATCTTGAATTTGAGTACGAGATAGGACCAACAGCACCACAAAAGAGGGAAAAAACGAAACTATTATCTTTCTATCATTCTACTGAAAATCAATTGTAAATTTACACAACCATGAGCAAATAGATGGTTTCTAGATAAAAGCTTGTAGAGGGTATCTAAGAGCTTACACTGAAACCATCATAGGGAAGGAGAAAACAAGGAAGGTCAAGCTCTATTTAAAGTGAATAATGGCAAAGACGACATAATTTTCAAGATTACATCTACATAAGCATTGCCATGATTAAGAAATAAACTAGAAGACATCAGGGAATCAGTTTCAGACTTGCAGTGTGAACAACAAATCATAAAAGGTTCAAAAAATGAAAAGAAATTAAGAAAAAACAAATTAAATTCTGATACTTCACACAAATGCATAAATAAACCCGGGTTGCGAAAGAGAGATCGTCAACAAATGACTCATACACCATTATCTACGTAAAAATTTAACCTGCTTGGATATAGATACACGAACAAATTGCGATTTGGTTCACAAAATAAATGATTTAAACATAAATAGTCTACTTCAAACAAAAAAACTACCCATTTTGTATAACAAAACATAACTTGTTCACGTTCCTATCGATTTTCGACCAAATTAATTTTTTGCATGAATGATTTTCTCTGAGAAGTTCGCAAAAAGGACTGTTTGGATTATCGTTATGGGCGACGTTAGGTCCACAAAATAGTGTGTATGGATGGAGAAGAGAATAGAGGAGAGCTCATCCGAAGCAGCGATCGAAGACTGAGTCACAGAAGCTTAACACAGAACGAGTTGGCACATCATACCGTACGGACTCCGCTCGGAAACAACTTAGTTCGGTGAGGTTTTCAGGCTAGAAATAGTTATGAAAAACAGAGGTAAGATCTACACTCTTTAGGAAGAAACCGAAAATTCTCCAGAGATCTATAAAGAGAAATCGAGATTAAGAGCTACAGAGAGAGAGAGAGAGAGCGCGCGTTAATTAGTGAGAATACAGACCGATGGAAAACGTTTCACAGATGAACTCTCTCTCTCTCTCTGTGGGCGTATTATTCGAAGCTTTCATAGCAGAGCTTCAATGGCGGAGAGGACATGCCGAACACAAAGAAAACCATAGTTTTAGAGAGAGAAAAAGAGAGATAGGGGTTTTCCTAGAGAGAGAGAAAGGGGGCGTATACAGGAGAAGGAACTGATAGTAGGAGAAGAGGCCATTCAGGTTAACGCCAATTTATATGTGTAGAGAGAGAGAGAGAGAGAGAGAGAGAGAGAGACCAGATAGAAACAAGATAACCCTCTGCAAATTTTTGGCCCTGTTTGGGCTAATTTTTTTTTATTTTTTTGCTTATTCTTATTTTAACTTTTTTCATCTTTTATTTAAAAATTTTATTTGTCGAATCCTGCCAATGAATGAACCGAAAGAATTTTAAAAAAAATTAATTAAAAAATAAAAAAATATTAAAAATAAAAAAATATAATATAAAATTTAACTTATTAATTTATTTTAAGTTAAATTTTTATTTTTTTTCTTTTTATATAAGATGGATTTTATAATTGTGCGAGTTTTTCAATTTCACTCTATGAGAAGAGTATGTTCGGATCTATATCTGCTTTATATCCATATTGCAATACTCGAAATTATTTAGTGGTATTCTACTTAATATTATGGTGATAAATTTTTATAAAAAAATAATGATTCACTTTTATTAAATGGTAAGAGACAAAAGTTGAGCCACATAATGAGGGTATTTGGTAAAATTACTGTTAATAATTTATAGGTTGTAATTTGTAGTATAAATTGTGAATGTTTCGTAAAACTTATAATTTGTAATTGAAATAAAAAAAATAATTATAATTTATAATAAAAATTATAAAAATTTAGAATAAATTGTAACTTATAGTTAAAAATAAACAAAAAACTAAAAATAAAAACTAAAAACATTCTCAAACAGTACTATTTTGAATTGACTTCATTTATTTATTTAAAATATTACGTAACATCGCTTGTATAATAATTCAAAAATATCTAATAATTTGTCGAACTTGTCGGGATTACTCAGTAGTTTCAAAACATAATATATTATTGTTTATAAGATTTTTTATTTATTTGTATCACAAAAAATAATTTAAGTAGAATACAGTGTCCTACACTTCTTGTGTATATAATAGACAAAAAAAAAATAACCCATATAATAGGAGAGTTTGGCAAAATTATTATTAGTAATTTTTAATTTTTTACTATTAATTTTAATTATAAATAATAATTTTTTTTAAACACTGATAATTTTTGTTACACGTTATAAATATTTTTTTTCTATTTTACCTACAAGTTTTAATTTTTACCAAATAATTATAATTTTTAGAGAAATTTAAAAATTAGTCTTTCTCTTATACCTCATAAAAGATCTAATCCCATAATTTTTATTTTAAGAGATTTAGTCCTATTAAATTTAAAATAATTATATTATGTCTAATTTGTTCCTATTTAAGAATTAATCTTTTTATTTTGGATAAACAAAAAAATTCAAGTGATACATTCATCAAGTCATCATAATTGTTGAGAATAAAAAGTGATACATCTTTATTTAATTAATATTTTAATTTTATAAACTAATAAATGTATCACTTTTCATATTTTAATCATGCTAAACAGTATCAACGTACATTGATATTTCTGATTTACAAGGAGTACTCAATCATTTTCCGTTTTTCACAGGTTCTACAAATGGACTGGACCACATGGATCACGTAAATTTTGGTACCAACATTTGATTTTATTATTTTAAATTATAAAAATAAATAGTACTATTTACTTATTGAGATTGTTCATTTATCGTTTCCCCCCCCCCCCCTTTTTTTATAATAAATGTGATTTTATTTTTAACATGATGGATCTGCACATTAAGAATAAAATAAATAATTTAAATTATTAAAATAAATCTATTTTAAATTCATAAATTGCTCAACAGGACTGTCCAAACTCTTTGGAGAATTGAAACATGTGTTTGGACTAGTTTTTTTTAATAATTTTTTAATTTTTTAATTTTTTTTGAAAAAAAGTAAGTATTTAATTATGTAGAAAAAATAAAAAAAAAACTTAATAAGCCAAATCAATTAATTTTTTTTGTAACTTTTAAGCTAAAAAACTTAAAACATAGGGAAAAGCTATTTCTCTCAAAAAATTTTACCGAAGTATTTTACCGAATTTTAGGATAAATATTTATATGCTTTGATTAATGATAAAAAGATTTTATATATTGTATTTTTTAAAATATATTTTTATAATAAAATTGTTTATTTTTTAGTATTTATTAATTTTATTAATAATATAAAAAATTAAGTTAATTGAATATTTTTAATTACATGATTTGATTGTTTTTTTTTATCATTATTTTTTGTAAAATTATATTACAATTCATTTATATTTCAATAAATGTTATCTACTACAAAACTATTAATGTCTAATTAATTTAAATTTTTATAAAAATAATCTACTTAATAAATATTACATAATAAATAGTTTCGATTATAAAAATATTTAAAAAAATCGAAATAATAAATTAATTGCATCCGAAATAAAAAATACTGAGAATATTTTGAGAACATTTTCAATGTGAAAAACACTGATAACATTCTCAGTATCAACAACTCTGAGAATGTTCTCAAGTGCGTGTGTTTGGGACTTCTGTTCATTCTTCTGCAATTTGAAACACCAGAGCATCAACTCATCACCCTTCAGAAACTGGGAGATGTACTCTTAACGGATCCACAAGTTTCAACATAATTTCATTGAAAGATAGTTCGTTTGTCTTGACCAAGCATGAGCATTAGAAGTAGCAGCTTAAAGCAATTAAACAAAGGAATTCATCTAAGAGGAGGAAGAAGTTTTGTGTCACGCCAGTCTATCACAATTTACTTTCCAAATGTAAGAATTATCAGTAGTAAACAAAAGATCCATTTATCAATCGACAGCTACTCAGTATTAACAAACTGTGAGAACATTCTCACTGGTGTGTATGTGAGAATGTTCTCACAGTTGATTGAAACCTCCATTCTTCATGCTAAGTTCTCACCGATTAAAAACTGTGAGAACATTCTCACTGGTAATGCGTGTGAGGATGTTCTCAGTGGTAATGCGTGTGATTAGTTCATGTGCAAAATAGTGGTACTTCTTATAGGAATAAAAAGAAAAATGATTCACCTGGTTTGTTAGAGAGTAATTTGAACAGTGAATTCGAATCTGTTACCATCAAATCAAGGGAAGAGGATAATACATGAAAGGAAGATAGAGGAAAAGAAGACAAGAAAATTCATTTGAGGGGCAAACTGTAACTGTGGAAGAGCTAAAAAAGGCAAGAAGATGTTGCAGGGCCTATGGGGTTATCATGGGACAAGGAAAAACTGCAGTAGGGTCATATGCAGCATCAAGTGGTGTTGAGTGTGATTGGAGAAAGAAATCAGAGAAGAAGTTTCAAGAGCTGCTTCATTTGCTTGCCGGTATTGCCGGTGGTGTTGACGAAGCCATCCAAGCAGGTCTCCTAGTAGGTGATCGCGCTGGAGAGCCATGTCTTGAGGTTGGCGATGTAAAGATTCAATTTCGTAACGTCGAAGTCACCAATCAGGGCAAAGGACCTTCGAAGATCATTAATGGAGTAATCAGTTCATGCGCGAAATAGTGATTTTAGCGCGAGCGATCTTTCGGTCATTTTTTTCGGTCGTATTCTTCAGAAGAGGTAGCACGGCTCTAAAAAATAAGCTAACTCAAACACAGGCGAAGATAAATTGTTTTGAAAGTAAACTGCCCAGCTTCTCTTCAGTCTCTCAAGAAAATTGAACGGACATGTTGGGCTGTTTATGGGCTGAAATTGGGCCCACTTTAATTATGCTATTTTATTATTATTAATGTGTAGATTATTCATACACAAAATCAAATTGATCTTTTGGTAAAAGACTTCAAAGCGACATAAATTTTTATTTGACTTAAAATTCAAAGCAATTCTTTCCTCTATATATATTTTTTATAAAATTTATATTTTTTGAACGTATTTATAGATATTTAATAAACAAGATTCATATTCAATATAATTTTTAAAAATAGAATAATTGAGAAATTTGATTAATTTTCTGAAACAAAAAAAAAAACTTCAATTTTGAAGATGATTAAGATCAATTATTTTTTTCAAAATTAATTTTTTGACTTCAACATATTGAAAATTTTAATATTTTTTAGTTCTTGAATTTTTTTTAAAAAAATATTTTTCTATAAGTTTTTCAAAATAAAAAACTCAAAATTACCAAACACTTGCTTTTAAATTATAATTTCTAAATTTTGGACACCATTACTATTAATAAAATAAAACATTGTAAAAATTAAAAATTTTACGAACAAGAAAAACTTCTCAATTTGGAACGGAAAAATTTTTCAGTCTACATTAGAGAAATTTCTCGATTTATTTTTTTTATATGATTTTATATTTAATATAGATCTTGTTTGATAGAATTCTAAGAGTAAATTTTAAAAGTATTAATTTTATTATATATATATATTAAAAGTTATAAAATCTTAAAATAAAAATAACTAAATCGCCATAAAACTACTAAAAATAAAGATAAACTTTGTTGTAATAAAAAGTCACATTTAAAGAATAGGATCTTGTCTTTAGAAACGTTAGCAATGGGACTAATCATCACAACTAATGGTCCTATAATTCTTCCAAGTAGGACTAGTAATTAACTCTAAAAAAATTGAAATTTCAGTTAAAAGTTTAAAAAAATAAATTTTAACACGCAATGTCTATCAACAAAAAATTTAACGTGCAAAGTTTAATTGCGTGATTTCTCTCAAAAATACCCTACAAATAAATAAATTTATCTGTTTAGCATAATAAACAGATAAATTTATCTGTTTAATATTTATCTGCTTAATATACAAACAGATAAATTTATCTATTTACATATTTATGCCTAATAGATAAATTTATCTATTTGCATATCAGAACAGATAATCTATTCATAACAGATAAATTTATCTGTTTATATATCAACACAGATAATGTAAACATATAAATTTATCTGTGTGCTTATATATATGCCTAACAGATAAATTTATCTGTTTAAATATCAACACAGATAATGTAAATAGATAAATTTATCTGTCTACTTATATATATGCCTAACAGATAAATTTATCTATTTACATATCAACACAGATAATGCAAACAGATAAATTTATCTGTGTTCTTGATACATGTTTTAAAAAATCACAGATAAATTTATCTTTGTTTTTTATATGTGCTTTCAATAAGATAAATAAATTTATCTGTATTCTTTACACGTATTTTCAGTAAAAAAATAAATAAATTTATCTGCGCTCTTCATATATGTTTTGAAAAGACACAGATAAATTTATCTATTCTATGATATTTTTGTCCTAAAAAGATCTTGCACGTTAAACTTTTACGAGAATGGACCTTACTCGTTAAAATTTTTTATACTGAATAAAAAATAGTAAATAGCTTATAAATTAAACTATTCACCAATTCTTCATAAAAAAAAATGACTAGTGTTCAAATTGGACACCCATTAACAAATAAATAAGATGTTAATGTATGTGTAATGTGTATTATATTTATGATAATAATAAATTTTATTATTAAAAGTTTATTGATATTAAAGAAAAACTTATTCACATTTACTTATAAATTAGTACCAATAATAGTTAGCCGAAGTGTTTTAGAAAATATCGTTACAAATTATATTACTACAAAAAATATGAGTTTTTGTGTCGGGAGAATGCCGTCTCAAACGGCTAATTTGTCGCCACAAACAATATTTGCATTGGCTTTGCGTGAGCAAACGAGAGAAATAATTATTGTGGTTTCAAAAAATTATTTCCTTGGAACTTTCCATCTAAAAAATACTTGCGTCGGGAAAAACAACTTTTTGAGACGACTTGAAAAAAGTAGTCAAAACATTAAAAAGTAGTACGTTATGTGTCCGCTACCAATACTGTCGTAAAAACGGCTATTGCTGCATTGGTAAGGCCGTCTCAAAAAAATAATATTGCGTCAGAAAATATACTGTTTCAAAAGTTATAATTTAAGAAAGAAAGTATGCCGTCTCTAAATGTATATATTTGTGATGGAAAAATGCGGTCTCAAAAGGTTCTATTTGCGATGGTAATTTAATCGTCTCAAAAGATTTAGTTTACATCGACAAATAAGCTATCTCAAAAAAAAGTATTTTGTAAGAAATCTATTTGTGTGGGGAGATTTGCTATCTCAAAAGGTAACTATCTACGTCGAAAAAAATATCAAAAAGTAATTCATTTGCAATAATTTTTCTATAAAACAAGAATTTCACTAGTAATATTTTTTTGTTTATCATCAAAATATCAAAAAATAAGCATTTACATCTTAAAATTATAAACATCTATTAATGGAAGATAATATCAAAAATATATAAATAATTCATTAATTCTCAAGCAAAATAAAGTGTTTATCATTACATCTATCTATTCATTCCATGTAATCAAACATCATTACATCCAAAACAATTCAATTAGTAATAAGTTCAATTGACAAACAAAATAAAACCAAAATAAAAAATTCAATAACTAATGTATCACGAATTAATTTGACGTGATTTTCATATTTATCCGCTTTGCAAGCTATTCTTTTTGAAATACCTAAAAAAAAATGCCATTAAATTCATGAAGTCAAAATTTTTTATAAAAATACAGGAAAAAATAAGATTTTTTTTCGTAATATACATCACAGGACCATCAAGCAATAATACAACTGTAAACTTCCCTAACTGTGTTAACACCTTGACAAATTCTTTCTAAAGGAGCATCGGTCTTTTTGACTTTATCAACATTGATCTTCTCTAATTTTAGACTCAAAATCACTCCTTTAACTTCTTCCGATGGATCTGTACTAACAACAATCCTTTTCGCTGTTGAAAAAAATAGGTTTTGAATAAAGTTAGAACATGATTTGTAGCTATCTTTGAAGCTAATTATCTTTGTGTTGGAGTAATCTTTTTTGATGATTTCAAGTTCTAATTTGTTTATCTTAATGAGTAGAGTAATCATGGATTTTGTGGCATTCAAAACCATTATTGAGTGAATGAGAAATTGACTCCAAAAGTGTGCCATTGAAGTTGAAAAATTAATGGTAACTTAAAGTTATCCCACATTGCTTGGGAAAAAAAAAGGGTGAGGGTTCAAGTGAGTATAAATATGGTTACCCATCCCACATTGGTTGAGAGAAACTTGGGTGAGTGGCTTATATAAGCCAAGTTGAGCCCCTTGGGGTACCTAGTTTTGTGGACGGGGGACAACCTAGCTAATAGTGGGTTCGACCCAAACTCCGCACGCGCGCCGCCTGCCTGCCTGTCCGATCGATAGGCCGGGCAAGGCCGGGTCGCGGGTCGCGGGTCGACCCTCATTTTTTTGCAGAAAATTTATTTAATTAAATCTTTAAATTTAAAATTTAAATTATTCAAAATTTAAATTAATAGTTACCGTTTAATCAGAACCGTTGGAAGGGTTCGGGACCGTTGCAGTATTTCTGAACCGGTTCGTGCTTGTTGGCCGGTCCAACCGCCAGGCCGAACCGGTGTATGTACCTGTTCGGACCATGGCGAACAGTCACCATTAACACCTATAAATAGGCTGTTCCAGACCTATTTTCAGTATTGGTTTCCAACAATTTCCATTGCCGAAGCTCTGCTAATTTAACTATGCATATCCTCTCCACAGTTTTTCAAGAAAGTTTCAAGCACAACAGCGTTTGTTGGTGTGCAGACTGCCGTGTTACATCTGCACACGGCGATCGTTTCATCATGGAGGCAGACGTCCGATACAATGCAAACACTGAGGCGAGGCGCAATCTGTCTTAAGGAGACAGTGTTCAACGCTGGACTCGATTGCAAAGTTCTAATTGTTCTGTAAGCTTAATTTGTTTTACTTATCCCGATTCTGTTTTTCATCTACAGTTTCAGTACTGTTCTCGGTTTCTTAAATTAAATAATATTTTGTTTCGTTAAACCACAGTACTTGTTTTTCTACATTTCGTTCATTTCGTTCTTAGTTTATTTTTTTTGTTTATGTTTTAATTTTTCTGTTTCTGTTTTAAAATATTATTATTCTCAAAACAGTATGCTGGTTTTAATTTTTTTATTAGAATTCTATATCTGTTATATTATTCTGTATCTAAAATACATATTATTTTCATTCTGAAATTAGTTTCAGATTGTTTTTATTTAATTACTGCATTTGTTGCTGTCAAAACCGACAGATAAATTGTTGTATTCCAAAAATTGCGCATCCAACAACTTAAGACAGACTGTGGTATATTTCCATACTTAGATTCTTGAATTGCTTGCTGTCAGATTTTTAATTTACTGTTTTATACAAGAAGTGCTCTATTGTTTTAAAGTTTTATAAACTTGATTGTTGCATTTTTTAAATACTGTAAACTTATTGTTGAATTCTGTTTCGGTGTTAATTCGGTGTTTGCAGTTATGGAAACTGAAACTGAAAATAGAATGGACCCTACTCCTGCTGCTTCTGCCCCTATTGTAGCTTTTGTTTCTGCCCTGATTCCGGCATTTGTTCCGGTCCCGATTCCATCTACGGTTCATGTGAGCCACGGGAAGAAACCAGAAAAATTCAATGGGACAGATTTTAAGAGGTGGCAGCAAAAGATGCTGTTCTATCTCACGACGCTGAATCTGGCGCGGTTCCTCAAAGAGGATGCTCCTTCGTTGTCTGAGAACAAGGGTGTAGACACCCCAATTGGGCCCCGCCTAATCTTAGGCGAATCCGATGATGAAAACAAGTGGAATGGTGCCTCGATACAATCCTCGGGAAGTGATCCAAGCTCGGTATTTGAACTCGGAACCTTCGAACCAATAAAATTGTGTCGAGCCATCGAAATTTGCTGCCCAAGTAAGGCGACTGCCAATTCTCTTCATAGCGCCCGCCATAGAACTTTGCAGAAATCCTAGCCCAAAGTGGCGACCACCACCTTCCATCATGGCGACCGCCGACTCCCATTGTGGCGATCGCCATAGAACTTTGTGGAACCGTCCAAAAACATGGCGACCGCCAACTTGCATTATGGCGATCGCCAACTCCAAATAGCCCGACGTGTCCCAAAACGTGGCGACATCTCATTAGTTGAAGAATTCTATAAATACCGTACCCCAGTGTACGTTTTCAGTACGAATTTTGAGCGAGAGAGACTCTACCGATATATCGAGTGATCCCGAGCCCCGATGCCGAAACCCTGCTCAAATTTTAAGTCCCGAACCTCCAACACCTACATTGAAGCCTACCTTGCTTGGATCACCACCCATGGATTGACCCATTGAAGCACATTCCCGACTTGAGGATTCCGCAATCTAGGTACCTTATTTGGATCATCGGCCTTTTTAGCTCCACTTTCTACCTCTTTGGAGTGTCTGGGTTATTTTGATCATTTCATTTTCAATTATGCTCTTACATTACTCATAATCGCTTTATTAATGTTTGAATTCAATCTTTAGCTTATTTAGCTTATTTGTTTACTTGTATTAAATTCATTTAATCATTAATTAGTGCTAACATAATTTGAACAATACGACTAAACAATGTCGTTATTGTTATAATTCAAGCACTTACATAAAAATGGTTGTAATTATTAATATTACACCCATATTCTAGTATTTCGTTTTATTTATTTTTTTTCTTTTATGTTAATTTAATGTTCTAACATTTATTTATTTTTCTTTTCTTTTAGTTAGTTTAATTTTCTTTTACTAGTATTCTATTT
>JAULJZ010193187.1:0-20676 GCA_032270985.1 Heliamphora pulchella | reverse complement strand
CTACCTTAGATTGCTCAAAAGCTTGAGATTTCTTCAAATCTCTCCTCCTAGGGTTTGGATTGTGCGTGTTCTTGCCTCTTTGATGCTCAATCCTCCACCTTTTTGCTCTAAAGCTTGGATTCCTTCCTTAGTTGCTCTCAATCTAGCTAGCTTCAATCTTCAATTAGAGGGATGGAGGGTTAGGGTTTCATGAGGTGGTGCTCTCTCTCTCTCTCTCTCTCTCTCTCTCTAGAAGAGGTGAAGAAAGGAAGAGAAGAAGAAACTAAAAATGATGGGGGGTGGTCTCACGTGAGCATGGGTTTTTAAATACAAACCCCTAACTTTCTCCAATGTTCCAGAATCGTCTAAACATTTTTCGACAGTCCGCTCGAGCGAACAGACCACCGCTCGAGCGGTGCCCCCCGAAACTGAATTCTGTGAATTTTTCAAAAACTCAACTCAAACTTCCCACTTTGCTCCCATTTCATTATTTCAAAGTTTTCATTAACATACCCATATTAACATTATTCATTATCATATGTATCAATTTCATTCCACATATCGTTAATTCAATAGTTAACGAACAATTAATCATAACACTTAACCAAAAAAGAAAAATAAAATAAACATGTACCGGATCATCACACCAACCCTCTTATTTGTTTTAAAAATAGTCTCCAGTGGAGACACTAGAAAATACTATGGCGCCGAAATTTTGAATTTTATTGAAAAATTGGGAATTCAATGATTTATTTCAAAAAAGATTTTAACACCTTGAAAAATCAAAAGTTTGAAAACCCTTTTATTTAAAAAATGGAGTTGCCACTTGATTTTTTAGAAAAATCAAAAAAAAAATGAGCCACTGATGTTTAAAACATTAACCAGAGAAAACATAGGTCCGGGGGCTAAGGTACGAATCGGGAATGGTATTAGGCATCCTATTTCGCCCAACTGTGAGGTTTACCTCTAATAATCATCATTGGTTCTTAATTTTTAATCTCCAAATGCATGCAAATAAAGAAAATAGAGGCAAAAAGAGAACATCCAAAATCAAGTAATGAAACTACATAGCATACGTATATAAACACGTAATAAGAGAAGATATAGCATAAAAAGAAGGAATCCTAAAACATGCAAAATCTATACTAAAGTTATATGATGAATGCCGCATGCAATAGTAAAAGAAGATGATAATCTCAAAAGAAGCCAATAAACCTTAATCATGTCAAAACCGAGCTATGGTAAACACGATATGAGGTAAATAAAATAACAAGATTCTGAGAAAATGGCACTGTCTACATACTGGACGTCATATACTATCAATAGAATACTGTAACAATGGTATTTAAGCTACTGGAAATGACAAAAGTATACGGCCGTGACATACTGATGTCGCGGTTGCAAGAAAAATAGAGATAATGTTCACGGGCACAAAGAACAGTGTTGCGACCGTTATGATGTGAGTGCCAAAAAGTCACGCCCGTAACATTGAATGTGGCGACCCTAAAGAATTTAGGCACTTTTTTATTGAATTTTGACAAATAGTGTGTAGGGTGCGAGCATACAATGTGAAACAAAATCACAGAATAACCCTAAAGAAGATTTGATCGAAACTATGACAAAACAAACATGATCCGAGTGCTAAAGGGTCAAAGCAGTGATAAATAAATGGTGCGATCAAAACAATAATATCAAATCAAGATATGAAAACATGCAAACAAAACACATGAATAAAACATGCGTATAACATGTCGAATCAAAATAATAAAGCATGCAAACAACAATATTGAAATTAGAAATTTAACCCGACCTCCCCACAAGGGTAGAAGATGTGGAGAGGGAAGTGTCGAGGATCTAGCCAATATACCTGTAGCGTGATATTCTAGATGCATCCTCAAATAGTGGAATGCAGCGATTGTCCCTCCAATCGTTGAGCACGCTCCAATTCCAGTACCTCGGGTGTAAGTAGTAGTATAAGTCATGATTCGAGTAAACAATCCAGTAGAGTATTGACGTCAAGAATTCGTCCTCTGAAAATCATATCGAAGGCACATTTATATAGACAACATCACCCAATGGAATGGTGACACGTCTGAGGCTCAGAATATTCTCCAACAGGTTGCGGTCGCTACCTTTGAAGGTTGCGACAACAAGGTTATGGGTGCAATGTTCCAAGTTTGCGGCAGCAACTGTAGGGGCCAGTGAACAACTAGGTCGCGAGGTTTGCAAGTTTGCGGCCTCAAGGTTCAAAAGTTGTAATCCTACGGTTCAATTTCTCGAAATACTGGTTTTGGATCATTTTTCGACAATCGTTCGGAGACTATGCACATCATCCCACTTGATTTTCTTCATTGGATTCACCGAGATAAGCTTAAGGTTTGGCAGGGTCAAATTGGGGTGTCTACACCAAATAAAACCCTTTTTTAAAATAAATTTTCCAAAGATTCCAACTCAACGATGACCGATTGAGCGGACCCACCACCGCTCGAGCTATGGACTACCCGAGTGCAAAACAAGAAAAAGCTAAAAAAAATTTAAATGTTGGAAAAACACCAAGTTTTCTCATGCTTTGAACATGAATTTCAATAAGCAAAAATCTAAAGTTAAAACATACATTTAGCATTGAAATAACCCTAATCATCTCAAAAACTCAAAAATCCAACCTTCAAACCATGATTCCATACAAAAATTTAAGGATATCACCCCCGAGTACAAGCCCAACGTTCTCTCATGTATACTACTCGTGAATGCTTGGCCTTACAAAATGGATTCCACCAACCCTAAATACAACTTTCAATGTAGCAATGGATTACATTTGCAACTTTAAATTTTCAAAATATCTTTCCACAACATAGAAGGGTAATCCATATCAAAATAACCCAAAAAGCATCACCACGACTATACTTCTTATTCTATTACTTTCTTCTCATGATCACTTGAGATGTGTTATACAACATGAGTTAGGCAAGTAGAAAATAGACTAAAGATGAACAAATACACAACATACGAGGATGATTATGTGAAATACATAACAAGAGTTTATCCAAAACCAATTCCATTTTAAGCAAATTCCCATTCACATAACCGTGTTTTTCAAATCAAAACCATAGTTTTAATCTTCTATTTCCTTATTAATTTCAAACCGTTCCGAGTTCTCAAATGCCCACACACATGTACACACACATCTTCCAATGCTTTCCAAATCCAAACCAATTCATTGTTTAAGTTTCAAGAACCGACGCCGGACGAGCTTATAGACCCATGCATGGCTACTACCGACCGGGCCACGAGAGGCCCGCTAAGTAACGATGCGTTCTATAATCCGCCACAACTAACACCTATTCACGGTTATTAGCCGATGGGTAAGTCTCCCATTCTACATAGTTTTTCAATCTTTCATTGAGGAGCTTCTCAACCCCAACCTTAATGATCCATAGATCCAAATCGGTTCATTCATTTCATCATTTTCAAAGTTTCAAACACGAGTCCAACCCAAACACGGTTTCTCTCGTCAACACCCAATGCACTTAGGGTTAAGCCATTAAACGCAGACTTTGTTTCTCATAAGTTTAACATTCGGATTTAATTAATCCAAAATGCCGAATCAATCATCAAATGATTTTCATATTTCATCAAAGTTCATACGATTTATTCAAAATCTCTAACCCATTATCTCATGGTTCTCACATTTCATCAAAATTTATAGAATTTGTACATTAATAGGTTAACACAACTTTCAATTTACTGAAAAATCACATCAATTTCATCGTTTGAGTTCACCACCCAAAAAGTCACAATTTATTCAAAGTTTGATCCAACCCAAACCCTAACTTTTCAATTCACAAATTAAAGGTTCTTCAACAATAATAACATAATAAATTTAACATAAATCATCCATAAACTCAAGATTCAGCATGTTTTAACATTAATCCCGAACCTAGGATTCCAAAAAACATAAGTTCTCATGTTTTTATGTAGAGACAAAATATACAATTCATATATATCAAATGTTCAAGATCAATCTTAAATCTTACCTCTTAGATGACAAATCCATACCAAACCAAGTTCTAGCAAACTCCAACAACACAAATCACCAACCGATCGGTGAGGAGGGAGTTTTCAACGCGTAGAGTGATCTCCCAACGGTGTAGAATCAAGAAGGAAGCAAGAAGGATCCACCAAAGAGGGACAAGAGAGTGTTTATTTTCGGACCTTAGAGAGAGAGGGAGATGATTGGAATGAAAAAGAAAGGCTCCAACCCGAGACTTAAAATGTCTCTTCCGAAAGTCTGCTCAAGCAGACTCATGGCCACTCAAACAGTCACCGCTGTGTGCAACTCGAAGAAATAAATACATATATAGTTTCAATTTCAATCCAAATACCTCAAAACTCATCCAAATCACTCACCATAATTGCTCTCATGCATAACCAAACATACAATTATCATAATCAATCATTATCATTATTAAACTTTTATTCTTTCACACAATTAAACGCTTAACCATTTTTCATCGAAAATCTCATAGCAAGATTTAATTAATTATTATAAATAAAAGGGACCAAGTCCATATATATATATAAAACAAAAAATAGATCAAACGAAAGCTATAGTCAATACCCAGAAGCTGTCCACGAGAAAATTTCTCTTCAAACAATCAAACATAACCGTCCAAAAAAGGAAGAAAAAGGAACAAAAGACAAAAGGCCAATGCACTTGGAACTTGCTTCCAGTGGGTAGACAGATGATTGAGCAACTTGCTAAAAAAACAAGTTGTTCAATACTCATAATTTCCAAAATACGGACAAAATTTAAAATTTAATATTTTGAATAATTTTCAAAAGTTTTGGGGCGTGACAATGTGAAATAAGAAATTTCTCAGTATTAATAGCGTTTCTATAAATACAATTATGTTTTCTTTAATGACTATCAAATTTTCAATACAATAAGGAATTTCTCATACGTTGATACAATACAAAATGATAAATTTTTTAGTGTCAACAAAATTCTTAACACAGAAAATGATGAATGAACAAAATTTGAAGTAAAGAACGAGAAAGATATTTATATAGCTTTTAAAAATTTATTTCTTGCGACTGAAGAAATACTTGGAAAACTAAAAGTAAAATTAGTAACTTAGAAGAAAAATTAAAAATATCCAATCTAGATTTTTAAAAAAATTATAGGAAATTCTAAGAAACTTGATACTCTACTACGCTCACAAAGAAATTGTACCAAAAAATATTAATTTTAAAAATAAAATATCATTTTTAGAAAAAGAATATAAAGATTTAAACAGAGATCTCACTATTGTTAAAAGCAGAATTAGTGACTTAGAAGAAAAATTAAAGAATATCCAATCTGGATTTACAAAGATTTATAAGAAGTTCTAAGAAACTTGATACTCTACTAATCTCACAACGAAGTTATACCAATAAAAATGAAATTGGTTACATTGCCGGATCTTTAAAAATTATCAAAAGAAACCATAGATTGTTTGATTATTATATTCCTAGCAGATTATTTCAAATATGATATGTACTATTGTTCAAAAATAGGTCATATTCAATTTAGTCTTATCAAAAAAGCTAACATAAAAGAACCCAAAAGGAGATCGGTAACAAAAATTATAACAATATGCTTCTTTGTAGGAAATCTAACTCTGAATGCCAAAAAAAAATATTGCATAATATCTTGACAGTAGATGCTCATGACGCGCAACTCGACTAAAGAAAAAGAATGATTCACTTTTTTATCAAAATATAGAGGAAGTACCGTTATTTTTTATGATAACAGCAAGTGTGAGATTATAGCCAAGTAATTTTTTAAAAAAAATATCATATATATTGAAAATATTTATCTTGTTGATGGCTATAAATATAGTTTGCTCAGTATTAGTCAAAACAAAAGAAATAGAGTTATTTTTTAACAAATTCATTGTGAATATCAAAATAAGATTACTAATGAAATATTTTTTATGGAAAAAAATCAAATAATACTTATATCACAAATATGGATGAAATTTCAAAAATCAATAAAAAGTGCTTTGCAATCTTTGAAAATAATAGTTGGTAAGAGAATTGGAAATGCTAAATTGCTAATATCAAACTTTTAAAGCAAATTTCTAAAAGGGCTTAGTCAAGGAAATTTAAAATTAAAATCTTGAAATGAAAAAGTTTGTGAGGACTTGCCAGCATGAAAAACGAACCAATGGAAATTTTAAGGGCTCGTTTGGCAATTGGCTTTAAACTGAATTTTTTGACTTTAAGTCACTTTAAATTAAAAAGGCAAAAAATTCATTTGGTATGGATATGGGGTGGCTTTTAAGTCAAAAGTTTAAAGTATCTTTAAAGTCCAAAGACAAAAAACTTTGCTTAAAGTTATTATAATCTTTTTAAATTTACTTTTAGATAATTTTATAGTCAATATGAATCTTGTTTTATAGATTTTGACAAGTAAATTTTAAAAATATAATTTTTATAAAAAAAAATAGATGTGTGTATAATGAAAGTTGTGATATTTTTAAAAATTATGATAAAAATTATGCTTATTTTTAAAAATTATGATATTATAATAAAAATTATAATAGCAATTATGATATTTTTAAAAATTATTTTTAAAAAATAAAAGTTGTGATATTTTTAAAAAATATAAAAACAATTATGTAAAAAACAAAAAAAAATAAAAGCCTTTGAGTTAAAAAAAAATAAGACTTTTTAAACTTTTTAAACTTTTTAAGTAAAAAAGCAAAATACCGAATTTAAGCCGATTAAAATCCAATTGCTAAACCAGACCAAAATCTACAATTGTGGTTGCACCTCAAAACCTCTTTTAACTTTCACACATGAATTTAGTTGGTCGTCATGGGGTTATATTGAGTCTTATACTGACTCGATATTTATGGAGCCCCAATATGGAAATCCGATGGTGTTTTATCGATCGGCCCTGTTTGGAAAAAAAATGTTGATAATTATGCTTATTTTTGTTTTTTTGAATTTTTTCATTTTTTGACTAACTTTTTTTAATTTTCTGAATCGCTTCAATAAGATGAACCCAAAAAGTAAAATATTTTGATCAAAAAATTTTAAAAAAAATACTAAAAATAAAAATGAATAACATAAAATTTGATTTATTGGCTTATTTTGACTTATTTTTGTTTTTTTTAAACTTTTTTTATATTTCGATCAAAACTTTTTACTTTTTCGACTCGTCTCAATGACAAGAGTCAAAAAAATATAATAACATGACTAAATAATTAAAAAAAATTTACTAAAAATAAAAATAAACAAAATTAAATAAGTAAATAAGCAAATAAACAATTATTCCAAATAAGGCCATGTCATTCTATCAACCGTAAGATCATTCTTCCTAACTGCATTAAGCATTCCATGCAACTAATTTCTCAAATTAGACCTGCATTCCCAAATATCCAAAATTTCGTTTGAGAAATATATAGAGTGAATTTAAAACAAATATTTAAAGTAATTTTAAGTTAAAAGATAAAAAATTTTGCTTAAAATTGTTATAATTTTTTAAAATTTATTTTTAAATAATTTTATATTCAATATGCATCTTGTTTGTTTGATAAATTTTGAGGAGTAAATTTTAAATATATAATTTTCATGAAAAATAAATTTGTATAATAAAAGTTATGATATTTTTAAAAATATATTTAAAAAATTATGTAATAAACAAAAAAACTATAAACTTGAGTTAAAAAACGAGACTTTTCAACTTTTTAAATTTTAAGCAAAAAACAAAAGACTTAACTTTAAACCGACTTAAAACCGATTATCAAATAAGACCTTAGCCTTCAAGTGGTGAAGGTAGAAAACATGAAAAGCTCTAGGAAAAGCCTTTTAAAAAAAGCTCAAAGATGATGACTAACATGACAATTTCCCAACTCCATGCAACTCTCTAGATTGGTTTCTTTTGCAGCATTAATTTAAATTATTAAAAGCGAGGAAGTAATTACCAAAAACATTGTTCTTTGCTTTCTTTAGTCAAACCCCATCCAAGCATGATTGTAATTCATCTTTAAACTATACTCAACTTTAAAATCACAAACCACGTCAATTGGTCAGTCGTTTCAAATGCTTATTTCAAACTTTATCAATAATCACGCTTATTACGTACATACCACGCGTGCATGTTATTCAATTTTCATAAGTATAAAAAAAATAATAATAAAAATAAATAAATAAAACCCATTTGCTCCTTCAACCCTAAAATGGACATAACACATGCACCATCTAGACTCCATATTATGATAATGTGTAGTAATCCTCACCTTATCATTCTCTAAAAAACAAAATACTAACCCACACTCAATAGCCTATTTTGACAATGTATTAAGAAATTCATAAGCCCCTCCTTTGAACTTTTGGCCCTCTGAGTAATTGAATTTTTCCAGTAGAAGACATTAGCACTTTGTGTTTATGAGACCATAACTAGGTAACAAATCGGTCTCACAGTCTAGATCAACCCTGCAGCCCAAACTACAAACCCCACTATAATCACCACTCACTTCATCGCTACTGAACCCATAGTCTTCCGAACCAAAACCATCCCTAACTATTTCAACCTTTTTTTTTTTTTTACTAACAACTATGTCAACACAATTCCTCAAAACACTATGCACAAGTCTAAACATGACATTTAAATCATCATTGTTATCTAACATACAATTTGAATGGCTAGGCCGTGAGTAAGACAAAGTTAGCTAGTCATCGTTCAAATCGATCTACTTATTGTCAAAAATGGGTCAAAAACGGTTAAGAAAATTTGACATACTCTCACCATTTTAATCATACATTTTTCTACAAAAAGACTTTTATTGTGAGAGTAGTCTCATTGGAAAGAAGACTTTCGAGGCTTCAGTTTGAGTACAAAAACGACCCCATTCGGAGTCCGAATGAGGGAGATATGATTAAAAAAAATTGACCCTGCGCAACCAGTCCGCTCGAGCAGACGTCAGGTGCTCGAGCGCCCAACACTCTGCCAGTTGACCGCTCGAGCGGACAGGGCTTCGCTCGAGCGCACTGACACCTGAGAAAACCCTATATTTTCCCATGTTTTGAGTTTTAAGCCCCAAATTACATTCCCTTCACACTTATGCTTCAATTTTCTATTTTTCAACTCAAAACATTGAATTTAAAGTTTCACAAACCCCCTTTTATACCACAATTCTTCAACAAATCAAGATAAATCACTTCTCAAACTACCCAATTTCATAAAATCCAACTATACTCACACACACCTATCAAATATTCAATCTCATATGAAATCAACTTAATTTTTACACATATAAGCAATATATCAACCCAAATCAACAAAGACATTTGAGAGAATCTAGATCCTACCTTGAATTTACTCAAAAGCTAGATATTACTCCAACTTCTCCCTCTCAGGGTTTGGATCTTGGGTGTTCTTGCCTCCTTGATGCTTCATCTCCCACCGCCTTGCTTCAAAACTTGATCTTCAACCTTGCTTGCTCCCAATCTAGCCCCAAAGCTTCAATTTCTACAGTGGGGGTTTAGGGTTTCATAAAGAACATGGGTCTCTCTCTCTCTAAGAGAAGAAGAAGAGAAGAAGAGAGAATAAGAAGAGAATGAAAATGAGAGAGTTTCACGTGGGTCAGGTGTATATATATATATATATATATATATAAATAAACTCCCAAGCCTTTCTCTCATGATCAAAAATATTCCAAACGTTTCCCGATAGTCCGCTCGAGCAGACTCCCACCGCTCGAGTGGTGACCCCTAAAGCTGAATCCTAGGAATTTTTCAAAAACTTGCCTCGAACTTTCAACTTTACTCACATTTTATTATTTCAAATTATTCATTAACATAGCCATATCAATATCGTTCTTCACCAAGTATTTCAATTTCACCTTCACATATTATTAATTCAACCGTTAACAAGGAAGAATTTTATAGCACCTATACCCAAATTTAATTCGATTTATTCTCTTATCGAACATATGAAAGAACAAAACAAACAAGTATCGGGTCCTTACAACTTTTCTCCCTTTGGAAATTTTGTCACCGAAATTCATCTCACATCACACCAAACCTTCCTTTATTCTTAACATATGTCACTACACTTCGCTAATCGCTCAGTCCACATTGCATCTTTCTTAATTTCGTGATCCGGATCGTTCTTCCAAGACGATATGATTCAAGGATATTAACATGCATCTGTTACCATCAGGCTTAACTTTTGAACACTGATATTTTACAATTATGAGAATTATTCATATTTATCGAATTGTACTCATATCGGGCTTGGCCAATTTGAAACGGTTTATCATTTAACACAATACCAATTCTTACCCGAAATTAACACCAGAGCTGGAATCAGCCACTCCTTATTGATTACCAACTATCCCTTCATGACCACCATCTCACGCCACATACACGCTCTCAAAGACTAAACATTCTCAACCATAGCATTATGCGTCATAGGGTTTTTTCGTCACAATGATTCTCCCAACTTTGTTGTATTATGTATGGCCTAACTCACTACTGTACTCCAATGTATACCGAGGATTACTCTTCCAACCCAAACACATGTTGCCAAACTCGAACATTGTTTACATGGGTTTCACGTGTTGCCCTAAAATCGCCCATGCCCTTACGGCTAACTAACCACCACAAACTTAAAACCATATCACTACTTGCACGGCCTCACTCTAATCCTTCAACCATCGAAACTAGCACTGCCACCTGAACTCCGTGAGTCACTAGGATTAAGCGCACTACATGAGTCAAACACCTCATAGATATATACTTACCCATCGATCTCTTGAGTCTACAATCTTCCGCCCCAAACTAGACAACTAGTAATCTTTTGCATGTACATTACCCCCAATCATCGATAGTATCATATACATTCACGCATTCCCTTCAAATGGTTGTGGCGTTGGAATTTAGAGGTTTTAAAAATGCTTCAAAAATTTGAAAATTCAAAGATATTTAAAAAATATTTTAACACCTTGAAAGCTAAAATTTGAAAACTATTTTTTATTGAAAATAGAGTCGCCACTTAGTTTTTGAGAAAAACTAAGAAAAACAAAAATAGCTTACTAATCTTTAAAACGTTAACCAGAGAAAGAGGATTCGGGGGCTAAGGTACGAATTGGAGAATGTGTTAGGCACCTCGTTCGCCCAACCATAAGGTTGGCTTCTACTAATCATTATTGATTTTTTAATAGAATTTTTCAAATACATGCAAATAAAGAAAGTGGAGACAAAGAAAGAACATTTAAAATCAAATATAGAAAATACATAGTATATGTACATAACACTTCAAATTAAATCAAATAAAGGGACTAAGTCCTAAATCTTATGACATGCAATTTCTAATTAAAAGATACATGGAACACTCCCACATGCATTATTCATAAAAATAGCATAATCTATCATGTTTTAAATAAAAGAGTAAAAACATGCTAGAAATTGTTAAAATTACCTAAACATGGATTTGCTACAAAAATAAGTTAAACTATTTTAAGCATAATACTAAAGTAGCATGCATATATTATCAAAAGTATAACCAAAACAAAAGCATGTGAAATTCCTACGTTAAAAAGAAAACTTACTGACAAATAAATTTAAGATGAGGGTTTTGTAACAAAAAAAAAAGATTTAAAGGAGAATAAAAACTTTATAAAAGAAAAATTATACTAAAATAAAAAGGTTAGAAAATATTACTTAACTATTTACATTTTATACTTTAAAAGAGACAAAAGAAAATAAACAAAAAATGGGAGAAAATTATACTACCATTTAAAAGCGCAAATTAACTTGAGTCTTTTTGTAATTTTTGGATTTACCAAGGAAAAAAGAAAAATAATAAAAAAGGGTGTTGAGAAAAGAAAATGAAGTTATAGAAAGAGGAAAAGAAAATTGAGCTTTTATAAGAAAAATAAATACTACATTACAAGAAAAAGAAGAGAAAAGATATATTAACATTAAAGATTAACTAAAGTTAAAAGAAAAATAAGTACTAAATTAAACATTGTAAGGAAGCAAAGAAATAAAATACTAGGAAAAAGAAATTACATTATTATTGAAAGAAAACAAAAAAAATGAAAAATAAAAGCTTTAGAAAAAAAAATATTAAACTAGAAAAAATAAAGTATTAAATTAATGTTACAAGAAAAAAAATGAAAATAAAATAAAGTGCTAGTAAAAGAAATTAAACTAATTAAAAAGAAAAAAAGAAAATAAATGCTAGAACATTAAATTAACATAAAAAGAAAAGAAGAGCGAAGAAATGAAATACTAGAGTTAAATGAGTGTAATATTAACAATTACAACCATTTTTATATAAATGCTTATATCATAACAATAACGACATTATTTAGTCGTATCGTTAAATCATGTTAGCACTAATTTGATGAATTAATTAAATAAAAAGATAATATACTTAGTGTGAAAGTGTAAACTATGAAATTAAAACAACTAAATTAAATAAAATAAAAGCAACTAAATTAAATGAAGTAATGTAAATGATGAACAAGATTAATTATTTAATAAAAAAGAATACATGAATTAAGATTAAATATAACCAGATCACCCCAAAAGAGAGATAATAAGATTAGAAAGACCGGGGATCCAAACGAGGTACCTGAATTGCTTAAGAATCCTCAAATTGGGGGAATGTGCTTCGATGTGTCAATCCTCGGGTAATGATTCCAAGCTAGGGCTTCAGATGTAGGTATTAGGGGTTTAGGACTCGGTATTTCGGCAGGGTTTCGGCGTCGGGGGTCAGAATTGCTCAGTGACTCGGCAGAGCTTCACTCTCAAAACCTCACACTCCAATTCTGTCCTCGAAAACGTACCAGGGATACAGTATTTATAGAGGTTATTAGCCAATGAGATGCTGCCACGTTTTGGAGACACGTCAAGCCATTTGGAGTTGGCGGTCGCCACAATGCAAGTTGGCGGTCACCATGTTTTTGAAAGGTTCCACAAAGTTTTATGGTGGTCGCCATGATGAGAGCTGGCCGTCGCCATGATTAAAGTTGGGGATTGCCACTTTTGGTTAGGGTTTCCACAAAGTTCTATGGCGGTCACCATGATGGAAGTTGGCGGTCGCCTTACTTGGGCAGCAAGTGTCGATGTTTCGTCAAAATTTCATTGGTTTAAAGGTTCCGGGTTCAAATACCGAGCTTGAATCACTTTCTAATGATCAAACTAAGGAACTATTCCACCTGTTTTTATCATCGGATTCACCTAAGATTAGACGGGGTCAAATTGGGGTGTCTACAACGGTCGCCCACTCTTCACATCGTAAGAATTCTGAGTAACCCAAAGTCCTAAATAGAGCATAAATCCAGACTCACAAAAGCCTATCAGAAACCCTCCACGTGAATATTCCAGCCGCAAGGTCGCAACAAAATTCCCACTCTACCAAGAACTAGAGATGCAACCATACCCACATAACTCAGAACAAGCTGCAGACAATAGTTAACGATTCTCAATTGATTATTGTAGATAAAATTCTATGTCTCAACTCTAATTTCCTTGTCCACAAGACAAACATTCTGGTCTACCAACTCAATCTCAGAGAGAACGCAACTCTACGCACTTATATTCACCCAAAAAAGCAAACAAACTCCACCCAGAAAGCCCACGAGTCTTCCAATTACCCAATTCGGCATTACCCATGCCTTAAGTACACACTCACGGATCACAACACGAACACTCCACTGAGACTCCCATCTTCCCAAAACCACTAGAAACCATGACCTAACCTCAACGTACTCCCAGTACCCATCAACACTTAGCCTTCACAGTATCCTGTAAGTCTCACCTTGACGTCGCCCAGCCCATAGCCACACAACTACCGTCAACCCCGATCATGATACCCAGGTCATCCACTGCACTTAAGCTCTTAACTCTCATACCTCATTCACACACACACACGAACATCATCATACCTTGTACTACACATCCTATAAGACTACAAACTCATCCTCAGTCATACACGGGGACATAATGCCAACATTCCCATTGCGCCAAGACCTCACTTCATTGGGTTACGCTTCACTAACCTAACTCTCACTAGGTAAATCACAACCACATCACGGGCTTCAACCTGCTGTCCAAGCAACTCACATAGAAAGCGCACATCACTTCTCGCACCTCCGCTCCCTAGGTATGCATCTATCGCTGACATCTTAATGCACGATTTCTCGCCTATCACCCCAGGCCATCCAAACCACACGGTACAATGTTGAACCTTATTACTCTATACTTCGTTCCCATGGGCAAACAACTTACCCACCTCTGAACCTAAGGTTGAACACAAACAACCCCCAGACATGTCAGACATGTCACACTCAGGACACACCGTTTCAGCACTAGGCCCACTGCACTATCGAACCCTTCTACGATCCTTTCAAAACTCATGCACCCAGCACGGTTCCCTAAACACGATTTCCTAATCACAAGGATAACAACCCAATCATAGATCTACATTCATTAAGGAATCCCACATAACTAATACTCGAGGATTTCACCGTGTAAACAACCAAACTACTGAACTCCCTTAGGGACCTCACTCAACGAGAACTAAAGCTGCTGACATTCTGTACAAACCAAACTACATCTCCAGAAACGTCATCCAAACGCTCGGATTCACAGGGTAAAGCAAATGGGCTCTTCAAGGAACCTTGGGCAAACAGACCTACACTTATATGATCCCAACGTTTAATTTCTACCAAGGAAGAACAATCCACACACGATAGTCAATTATGAAACATCTCTCCTACTAGAAAAATCCTGAGTCAACTCTAGGCTCTCACTCCAAGTCACTACCTCTTAGGGCCATCATTATACACTCGGTTTGAAAGAAAGTTAACCACTAGTCTTTGTAAAGACATTGGATATCATCATACAAACGTTATTGGTCACCATTCACAATGGGTATACCATTCGTCGCACTAGGTTTTCACGTTCATATCTTCACTCAAGTATTACCACCATCACTCACCCCCTCACATCTCAGCAATGCATCTCACGTGTCCAAAAGACCCTCACCGGTCAACTACCAAAGCATCATACCACATATACTCGCATCACTGTATGAGATTTTCTCATGGAGTCGTGTCACATCAATTGATTCCCAACAAGTAGGTAACAATCGATGGGTAGGCAAAAACTATGCCATAGTCTCGAGCTCGCGACTCCAGTACACCCACTAGTAAACACAAAATGCTCAATCGAGAACACATGTCCCTTATGTCATTATACGGGTACCACCAGCACACAATTATCCAAACATGATAGCAACTACAAGCAATTCGAACAAAACGAACCTTGCCCACCAACTCTAGACCAAATGGCACCATCTTATCCCTTGCCTCTAAAGGTAAGATAACATCACCATCTCTAGATCTTACGCCATGTTGCATACTACCCACAGCATCCCCTTATGGGACCTCCTCATACTGACACGTCATCCCAAGACGACCGAGTCAGCTGCACCAACAACACCTATCCCATGCCCCACAAACTTCACACACTCACACTCTTACCAAACACTATGTATTCCACATAATTTCTTACCCTTGAGAATGACGACCTAAGTCACAAAACTCTTTTTCGTGAAAATTTCTAAACGACCTTGAATCTTCATTCACCACATCACAACTACCATCGATATACATCTCATCTTACGTACACGCACATCACTCGATAACCAACCTATCAATAACATCTTTAGTCCACATAATCATTCTTCATACGCTTTAACTTTTATCAAGAAACACGACGCAGCATCACGCCAAAAAGAAAACACAAGGGTCATCATTCTGACATTCAAAATCACAAGATACCACTGTGGTTAACAACAACACCCCTTAGGGTAAGGGATATTCCCAACCACGTGCCTAAGCACAGACTTTCTAACATACTTTAGACCGGAGATTAATACACTCCCATCCACTATGTTCCCTTCCACTATGTTCCCATCCACTATGTTCCCGTCCACTATGCTCCCGTCCATACCACTATGTTCCCGTCCACTATGCTCCCGTCCATACCCAATCTCAGGGTACACGGCTTATGACACAGCACGGCTCAAGACATAGCACGGCTCGTGACGTATATAATCCTCAACGTGCCTAAAATCACACCTCATATCCATCCATAACAAACAACTTCCAAGGATTTTAAACACTCTACTCTACTTGTTCGTCAAACTACTGATGGCATAGCATAATACGGGCAACTAACTACAATCACCCCCAACTCACATGGGTATAACACACTCCAAAACTCATCTCACGAGCTCACACCCACCACAATCACTGACCACTAGGTCATAATTCCACCACCCATACCACCATCCATAACCCCTACAACAAGAATATCACAACACCCAACTGAGTCAAACTCAACTTAGCCTTCTAAAGCCAAGCTACACACCACTCAACACCTAGTCACATCATATTAACACTTATTCACATACTAAGAGAAAGCCTCATAGTAAGGCGATAATTCGGGCAACTAATTCAAATTTGTCATAGAAAGAACGTCAACCAAACGCTTTTCTATTTTGAACCCCAAAGTAGTTGATTGGACGCCATATGGCATGCCACATTACCCTAAGACTCGACCTCCTTGCTCATATAAACACATGGCATGCACAAGACAATTCAATCGCAAACCCATGCAAGCACACAATTTATATCGTGTAGTGGTGCCAAATCTCATCATACAAGTCACATATCCATACTTCCCATGGCTCCTAGGTATTCGAACCTAGGGCTTTGATACCATTTGTCACGCCCCAAACCCGGGGAACCCGTGAATCAACCCAACCATCCCGTATACAAAGGTCACTAACAATAAGTTTCCTTCACTAAAGGTTTGAGTTCGAAACATATTAAAACAAAAACTTTCTTTAAGCAATCAAATTCTCTTACATATCCAATTCCAGACAAATGTCTTTGATTCTCCAAGAGTTCATTTACAACTACTACATTATTATAATCATCCACTCAGATTTACATATAAACATAATAGAAAATACAAAGAAATACTAGATCTTTCTTCTAGCTTCTAGCATTTTCCACAATGCAACCTTTACCCTGGTATCGCCCCTGGTCCTTGAAAACTTGAAATGGTTTACATACATACATGAGCTAAAGCTCGTAGGATATAGATTAACTCAAATATAGTGCATGATTTGTAAGGTGTGATGGGTACAACCTAAGTAAAATAAAATTTTTTACCAATTCATTATTCCTTCACGTGCACACACCCATGCACGCTAATTTGTTCCCATTTATCCTTTCATACTATCCATATCATCATCTCATTATCTAATTTTTCACAAAAATCGTGTCACATTTTTATTACCTGATTTATCACAAAACTGTATCACATCTAATTAACCGGTGTCAGGTGCAGTTTATAGAAATTCCTCCTTATTAATTCCTAATAGGCTACACGAATCCATTGGATAGTAGATAACTCTATAACTCACCACGACACAACACCACATTTTGGGGGCTAACCTGTGGGCATGTGGTCCCATCTTGCGCAAGTTTTCGATCTTTCACTACGGAGCTTCAAGCCCAACTTAATTCACATCAATCCATACGGTTCATTATTTATTCATAAATTTCATTTTCACAAATCTGAGAGTCCAATCCACAACTGGTTCCTCTCCGAATCATTTTCACGCATTATCGTTTTAATTCCAATTTCAACTTTCCATTTCATTGTCAAGTCACATTCGGTTTTAGTATTCAATTTCTCCTTTCAAATCAAATGCATCATAAGATCCAATACACAACCTTTCATGAATCATATTTTACATTTCTTTCGTTAATTTCATAAAGCATCAATAACACAAAATTGATTTCATTCGAAATCATGCTGTTAGAAGAAAATAGAATGCACCCTTCATATGTATATGTATACAAGCTAAAATCCGTGTTTTTCTTCTAAAGCTTAGGATTTAAAATGATGATCATGTTACGACATGACTCACAATTACCCATACTCGCTTCCTCAAAACCATCTCTGATGTAGAAAATCCGTTTACCTTGTAAAGCTTAACCAAATGGCCCCACATATGAATCCCAACACAAATAGATTTTCATAGGTGCCTCTATGGCCCAAAGAACAAGAAATTTGATTTTAAAAAAAGGGGACCACTAATGATGAAAATAACATTTTCAAGACATTTGGCCAAAACGAGTAAAAAACGATTAAGAAAATTTGACATACCCTCACCATTTTAATAATAACTTTTTCTACAAAAGGAATTTTATTGTGAGAGTAGTCTTATTTGAAAGAGGACTTTTGGAGCTTCAATTTGAGTATAACAACGACCCCATTCGGAGCCTGAATGAGGGAGATATGATGAAAAGAAGTTGGCCTTGCGCAACCAGTCCGCTCGAGCTGACATCGGGCGCTCGGGCGCCCAACTCTTTGCCAGTTGACCGCTCGAGCAAACAGAGCTTCTCTCGAGCGCGCTGACACCCGAGAAATCCCCAGGTTTTTCCATGTTTTGAGTTTCAAACCCCAAATTACATTCCCTTCACACTTATGCTTCAAATTTCTACTTTTCAACCCAAAACATTGAATTTTAAAGTTTCACAAACCCCCTTTTGTATCACAATTCTTCAACAAATCAAGATACATCACTTCTCAAACTACCCAGTTTCATAAAACCCAACAATACTCACACAAACCTATTAAATATTCAAATCTCATATGAAATCAACTTGATTTTTACACATGTAAGTAATATATCAACCCAAATCAACAAGGACATACGAGAGAATCTAGATCCTACCTTGGATTTGCTCCAAAGCTAGAGATTACTCCAACTTCTCCCTCCTAAGGTTTGGATCTTGGGTGTTCTTGCCTCCTTAATGCTTCATCTCCTACCTCCTTGCTCCAAAGCTTGATCTCCAACCTTACTTGCTCCCAATCTAGCCCTAAAGCTTTAATTTCTATGGTGGGGGGGTTTAGAGTTTCATAAGGAACATGGGTCTCTCTCTCTCTCTCTCTAAGAGAGGAAGAAGAGAAGAAGAGAGAATAAGAAAAAAATGAGAAAATGAGAGAGTTTCACGTGAGTCAGGTATATATATATATATATATATATATATATAAACTCCCAATCCTTTCTTTCATGATCGAGAATATTCCAAACATTTTCTGATAGTCCACTTGAGCGAACCCCCACCGCTCGAGCGGTGACTCCTGAAGTTGAATCTTACGAATTTTATAAAAACTCACCTCATACTTTCAACTTTGCTCACATTTTATTATTTCAAATTATTCATTAACATAGCCATATCAATATCGTTCTTTACCATGTATCTCAATTTCACCTTCACATATTATTAATTCAGTCGTTAACAAGCAAAAATTTTATAACACCCATACCCAAATTTAATTCGATCTCTTCTCTTATCGAAAATATGAAAGAACAAAATAAATGGGTACCGAGTCCTTACAAATTTGAAGTAAAATGTATATTTGGTAATTAAATAACTTCATTCAACCCGAAAACTTGATATTCCAACATTTGAAATCATAACATTCTATCCCAAAACCAAGGTAACCAACCCCAAATACCAATCCATCGCCCTCACATACATACAATATATGAAAGAATGGCCTTAGGGCCTTACAACACGAGTTAGTACAACCCACAAAACATTCATTCAAGTATTCCAGAAGGAATTAAATTTACAATTTTTATTCTCAAAAGATACTATCGATGAATGTAAAATTCTATCAAAACTACACAAAAAGGGTCTTGTGAGACCCGACTCGTCTCTTTTTGAGACTTATATGTAAATGTTGTGTTTTGCATATATTTGTTCGGTGTATGATTTATTCACTTTTATGCATGTTTAAGTTTATCTGAGCATGCGGGGTTGTAGGGAGTTGCCGAGCGAATTTTAAAATTTGAAAAAAAAAAGATATTTTGGAGGCCTATAAATATCGAAACTTAGATATTTTCTAAAAAGATATTTTGAAAACTTAACTCCTAAGTTTCCTCCAAAGTTCTCTCAACCTTCTCTCTAACTTCTTGGGGCCCGGGGCTTGGTTTTTGACGGACCATCTGCTGATCCTTAGTATTGGCATCGAGGGCTTCGCATCCATCAAATCAAAATTTGATTTCGACGAAGCTCAAATTTGCACGTGAATCAAGACGTCAGGTTTTTGACCCAACGAGGTAAGATTTCAGATTCTACTGTTGTATGAGTGATATATTTGTAATCTTATGTTGTTCACCGTGTAAAAACGCATGAAAAGATGATATGTGTTTTAGATCCAATTTTGGGTTAAAATCGTTTTTCGGCGTTTGGTTGGATGAAATCGAAAGAGGGATGTTCCTTTTGAGGTTTTATGATAGCCTTGAGCTCGGGTGTGCTCCTAGGTATCAAAACGGGTGTTTTTTAGGCTTGATCTGAGATTTGAAAACCAAAAGCGTAGCTCAAAACATGATCTGGGATAGTTCAGTCGAGTTCAGTCGACTGAATCTTCATGTGGGAGGTTCAGTCGACTGGACCTGGGAGGCCAGTCGACTGAAGTGGCTTCTGTTTTGGGTTCTCATTTCCAGTGTGCTTTTCAGTCGACTGGAGGGTGAGCCCAGTCAACTGAACCTGGCTTGTTAGAAATTGAGGTGTTTTGGTTCAAGCTTTCCTCGTGCGA